>PVJH01004240.1:0-128642 GCA_004026705.1 Nesogale talazaci
CACTGCTGGATTTGAACCACCAAGCCCATAGGCTGCAGTTCCGCACTCAACCACTTACGCCACCGGGGCTCAGCCTTTTTAGGTTTTGTTTTGTTTTTTTGAAATGACATTTTCTATGAACTAGTAACTAGTTTTGCAAAATTCTATCATGGAACCTCCAGCTTTATTTCTATCATCAACTCCATACTTTCTGAGTTCAATTCTTTCACTTTTGTTTCTGATGTTTGCATTCCAATCACCAAGAAATCATTTGTCTTGATTGCACATTTTATAAATTTCCAATTGAAATTATTGGTAGTATTCTTCAGTGTCTTCATCACTAGCTTTTGATTGCTGCATAAATTTTAATAAAATTGTATTGATCAAATTTCCTTGAAGGCAGATAGATATAATTCAAGCTTTATACTTCATGATGGATTGTGCAATGTCCACCACTGTCAATTTGTTGAGTTGTGTTGGCTTGTGTATTGCTATGATACTGTCCATTTAAGTAGTATGAATAATTGAGTCTATTCCTCAAGATGATAAAATTCCCCTTCAAATTCCTTACCTTCAAACACTGATATTATATCCATTTACTAATGCATTCACTCTTCCAATATCCTCTTTGTATGTTACAAGAAGCCCTGATGTTACTTTTGACTCATGTTCATTCCAAACTGAAGCTGCTCTATGGAAGAAAAATGAGACTACGTGCTCCTGTAAAGATTTACAATCTCAGAAGTCCTATATGGAGTCACTTTGCGTCATCACCTTAATGGCAAGCTGTCTCATTTTGCAATTTTACACTACATACTGTCCTAAATGCTGGCATTAAAAGTAATCTCAGGATATTATTCTAAAGTACAATAAAATATAATAGTGGTGCAAAGAAATGTATTCTTTTCATCACATCACATTTTAGAAATTCTACTTTTTGGATTTATTTTATAATCAGTTATGTGCACCCACTAAGTGCAAAGCACAGATATCTAATACTACTTGACCTTTGGGATTGCAAATGATTATATTGCTTTTCTAGGCTTATCTTCTAAGTTAAAAATGCAAACTAAATGATGAGTGGACATTCTAGGTTATAAAGATAATCTGAGATATTTGCAGATCTCATTCTCCAAACTAACAAATCCGTGCTTTTCCTTGCCACAAGACTGTAGTCACGAGGTGGCATTTCTGTGCAGTATTCTCTACTGCAGTCCCAAATGTCATTCCCATATACTGACTTGTGTCGCAATTCTGTACTGTCTTCTCTCCTTCGACTGTAACCTTCATCAATCTGTGATGAGCACTGATCCTGTGAGCCAAAGTTACTGCTATAGACTTAATAGTAATGTATTGGAGTTGTTCATGCCCACTGCCAATTGAAAAATGATATTTTCAGTACAGTTGACTGGTTGTTGTGTGATTCTAAGTCATGCAGCCTATTTGCATTTGATTTTTCATTTGTTTTGGTTGAAGTAGGATGATTTATTTAAGAAATGTAGAAAAGTACCTTTAACACTCTTGGGGATCTAAAAATCCCCAAATCAAACCAACTATTAGTTGAAAGTCACAGGCATGTCTCAATACAATTAAGGGCATTGATGAATAAGACATGATCTATCTTCAAAGAGTTTCATTGTCATGGGAATATCAACTCTATGAAATGCAGTGATTGGAGTAGATGATCTTAAAGTTTGCTACCAATTCTCTAAATTCTAAGAATTTCCTATAAACAGGGCATAAAAGGTCTATGGGTCTAAATCATCTGTGAAATTGCTTTGGTGTTCCTTATAAGCTTAGTTAAATTGACTGTTTCCCAGTCAGATGGGTAAATAGCACTTTTGTGAATACAGTTTACTCTGAAATACCTGCATTGACTCTAGAATTTTAATATGATGTGATTCAATACAGCAATAAATCTCTGATCCCAGGTCAGAAGCACTGGGAAAAAGACCAAGGAAAAGGAAATAACTGTACAACATCTCATATTTGGCAGTAGAAAAATCACAGGTCCCATACAAGTGCAAAAATATCCACTGAGTTCATCTAGTCACAGAGCTGAGCACTCATAAAGCTTCTCATTAGTAGAGTGACAGCAACCAAAAATCTTACTCCTTTTTAAAAATATATTTTAAATCACTTTCCCGTCTTCTCTAAAGAGTGGGTATAGCTTTTGGCTGCTAACTACAAGGTCAGCAGTTCAAATCCACAAGTTGCTCTTTGAGAGAAAGATGTGGCTATCAGCCCCTCTAAGCATTAGTCTCAAAATCCTAAGAAGGACTCTACTCTCTCCTACAGAGCTGCTATGGGTCAGAAATGAGTCCAAGGCAATGTGAGTCCCCACTGTATCTACCCTACCTTTCTCTTATTCCTTTCGCCGATCCAACGCCACCATTGTGACCCTGGAGAAAAGGTACAGATGAGTTGGTTTTACATATTTTCCACATAAAATAACCTTCAGGGAAGGTAGTACACTGGTGCTAATTGAAGAACTTAGACATGTGTCTAAAAAGCAGATGCTTAAACACTTTCTGAATAAACAAACAAAAATGGGTTCTAGTATTTGATTGAATTTTAAACTACTTAGAGATAGGAATATATCTAACTGAAGATTGATTAGGTACTATAATCTCTTATTCTGTTGTACTTTGCTGTGTGCAGCAACAAAGACAACAGCACTGAAATGCAACCACAGGAGGCACTTGGTAGCCTGCCATACAGAATCATTGAGCCAGACTAATGTATTGTCCCTCTAAGCCCTGTTTCACAACCAAAGGCAACCGGGTCTGCCTTTCAATGAGAAATGGTTGTTTGAGGCGGAATCTGATCCCTGCTTAACCAAGCAACCTTATGGTACTTGGGAGGAATGTCTTCTTGAAAAGCATCATGGAAGAAATTCAAATCACAGTCATGATAATTTGTGAAATGATCACTCTTTGCCAGATACTATGTTCAATAATTGTAAGTATGTGATCTCAGTGAAGCTTCACGGCAAGCCTTGCACTGAGCGTTTTTGTGACAATTTACAAAAGAGAAAGACCCTGAGAGCTGAAGAAGTGGTGGGTCATTGCAGTCAGGATAAATCCAAATGCAACTGCAGAGCTCTTAGAGACTAAACCAGGTTTTCTATTGCGTTCTTCATCCAGCCCCTTAGGGACCCACAAATTCTATGATAACTTTGCCTTGGTGTTTCTATGATAACCTTAAAACAATACTTGACCATTAAGGAGCAATTCCTAAATAATCTTAAAACAATATCTTTAACCATTAAGGAATAATGAGCACGTTTTTAACATGCCAGATACAAGACTGCAGTACTCTTTAGAAGAAATTCATAGGTATTTCATCATCAGAAATGCCACATAGAAATAAAACACCTAAGACCACATTTTGAATTTAACTTTGATGTTTACTAGGCTCTGATTTCTGTACAATTGGAATGATAGCAGATATCTTTTAAGGCTTTGAAATACTTTCCTGGTGGAAACAGAAAATGTCCTTTGGGCCCTGTAATAAGACCCTTCTAGACTGAGGGCAAGGTGGATGTTGAGTTACCTGGAGTTCTCCAAGGGACAAAGACCCTAACAGTGGTCTCATGAATGTGGACTTGTAGTCCCCAACACTGTAAGAGATTAAAATCACCTGTTGTTATCCACTTGGGTTTTTATGTTATAGAAGCACTAGATAACTATGGCAACTACACAAAAATTGATGTCATATGAATACTGTTTTGCCTTCCAGGAGAATGATACTTATTAAACAGATTCTTTAAATTACACATCTAGAAAATGACATATCTTCTTCAGCATCTTCTGAATGTTATTAGTGAAATAGTACTCTCACATTTTTTTTCAATTTTAGAACATAAAAGAAATAGATTTCTGGTCCCACAAAGTTGAAAATCAGCCTCCAAATAATGGAGGATACGCAAAGGAGCTACAAGAAACCGCATTCTGTGCACGTCTGCTCACTGCTCACAGCTCTGTGGGGGTGCGGCAACTTTCTTCAATTAACCAGACCAAAAATTAGACTGTATTCACGAAACTAATGCTTAAATATGACTAGTTAGCTCAGAAAATGTTCCAAACTTACCTTGTTGAGTGAACATGTAGAGTCTATTAAGAATAAAATTGGTTCAGCCCCTTCATATTACAGGAACAACATTTTACCAAGAGAAATTATTTTATTATTTAGTAGTGAACCATAAGCAGGTAGCATTTTTGTCCATGTCTTATTTAGGGAAATAATTAGTTTGGAGCCAACCAAGGTAAATCACATATTATTTCTGAAGTAATTTTATTCCTATAGGTTATTATATTTATCCAATTATAAAACTTTGTTAGGATTCTTGCCTTGTTTCCTTCTAAGCACTACTTAGTTTAAGATATTATAGCTTATCTGTGGAGGGTGTACAATTGTGTATGTTGTTACTGATGCTTACTGAATATGTATAGTGTTCACAAACAAAATAACTTAACTCTTTAAAATTGGGGGAGAAGTTAACACTAAATAGTAGTCTCCTCCTCAAGTCCAATTATTACAAGATATATTTTGACTTTTGTTCAAAATAACTCACTCAAGCACTGTTTGGTGAATCCTTTCCTGCCATCCATCAATTGGAGATAGTGAGAGTTCTCGGTAAATTTATTCCCTATGTGTATTGCCTTCATGAATCTTGGGCTCCTGCTATCATCCATCCTGTGGCAGACCAGATTCTCACGATGCAGTTTCTGATACTAACTCCTGCTTTGACCTTGTCCTCTGGTGACTGGTGTTTCTTCCATGTGGACTGAGCTGATTTCTCACTTGGTTGTCTGCATGTTTGGAGAAAAGCCTTTAAGACCCCAGGTTCTATCTTATCTAGCAGTCAAGCAACATCTAAATCCTTCATCACATTTTGCTATCACGCCCATATCCTATGTCTTCCTTTCCCGAGGGAGAGGATCGAGCAGGGCTGTGATGTGATCGTTCTTAAATTGGAGTTAGGATTAAGAGCAAAACTACGACCCATTTCTGGATTTATGGAGGTTTTTTGTTTTTGTTTTTTAAGTTGTTATTACTTGGGAGCTAATACTTATGTCATATCATTCCATAGTTCATTCAGGTTGAGCAGAATTGTATAATTGCTTACAAAATCAGTCTTAAACATACTTTTACTTCCTGGACTCCTTGGCTTCATCTTCCTTTTACCTTCCCACATTCTCAGTCCATCCCACCCCCAAACCCACCCTCTATTTGCTCTCTTTATAGGATCATCATCCTGAGATTCATTTACTGAAGAAGAAAAAAGAAAATCCAGTAACACAACTTCAAGAGATTGACCTCACTAACATGGCACCCCTGGGATACACCCTAATGCAAACAAGCATAAACAGAATAAAACAAAACGTCCATCACAGGGTTGTGGGAATAAAACATATCTTAATACAGCATAGAGGGCATTGAAGTAGCAAAACCTTGAACCAACAGTCCTCCACCCTTGGTATACAGCAGGTGTCTGCTTCCTCAGACACCATGCATTTTCTGATTGAAGTGCTCAAATTGCAAGTGTGTTTGAGGTGGAGTGCAATCACCAAATGGAATTCCTGTATGGGATGTTCAAAGCATACGAAAAAGCCTCTGGGCTATCCCATTTTTCCGTGGCACCCATTGTGGCACCCCAGGATACCCTCAGGTGCCCAAATGCAACATAGTCCGCATGCTGTATGCCACCAAACACACCCCCCACCCAGTAACACTCCCCAAAACATCCTCAGTCACTCCTCTTCGCACTTGGAGATCAGCTCTCCCTCTCCCACCGTAGACATGCACCTAAGTTCCCCCAAGCGTCATGTTCCCTCTCCCCTCTCCTGCAATACCCCTCCCATCAATAATCCTCATCTTCTGACATTGACAGCTCCTTCTCAGGAGACCTCACCACAGATCCACATGGCAGCCACCCTGCAGTCCACATCCCTCCCCCTCTCCCAACCATTAGATCTTCGCTGACTGGAGCTGCCAGCTTAGTCACTGACTTAAGACTTACCTAGAATGGATGGGATGTGGCTCATTAGTGCTAAGAGTCAGGCCCTCTATCAGGCTCTCTGACCCGATTCCCTACAAGCCTGAGTTTTAGCCCCTTCTAATGCTTGTTCTTACTGCAGTGGGCACATATAGCACTTGTCCTTTTGTACTTGACTATCTTCACTCAGCATGTCTTCCAAATCCATACTTATCTTAAGGTGCTTCATGGTTTCATCACTGTTTTCATTAGCAATTCATACTATTCCATTTTCCCCACTCTTCTTCTGATGGGAATTTAGGCGGTTTCTAGCTTCCTGTCATTGTAAACTGTGCTGCAATGAATGTTCGGGAGCAAACATCTCTTTATGGTTAGTTTCTTTTGGGTACATGCCCAGTAATGGTATTGCGGGATCATATGGTATTTCAACTGCCATCTGTTTTAAGTATTGCCATCTCACCTTCCACAGTGGTTGCATGTGTTTCCAAGTCCAAAAGTAGTGGATAAGAGTTCCAATCTCAGCACACTGTCTGCAAAATTTGTTTTCTCAGATTTTATTTTAAGTGGGCTACAGTTGTGAGCACTAAGTCGTATCTCATGATTACTCTGACTTGCATTTCACAGATGTCTGGTGTCTGGGAACACTTCTTTATGTGTTTATTAGACATTCAAGTGTCATCCTTTAAGAATCATCTGTTCAGGTCTCTTGCCTACCTCCTCAGAGTCTACTAGAGTCCTTTCTTGTTTCTAGGAATCCTTTGGTAGACACCTTTGAACTCTCAATATATAAAACTCATATAATCTACAGATAGCAAAAGTTTCACTTCCTCTTTACCCAATTGTTACCCCTTGACATCTTACAGTTAACTTATGGTACTGGTGAGGGCTTCAAGAACATATTGAATAGACGTGGGATAAGGGACATCCTTATCTAGTTTCATATTCAGTAGAAATATTCTCAACTTTTCTCCATTGCGTGAAATATCGGCTATTGATTTTTCATATATGGCCATTATATTATTGATGATTTTCTTTCTATTCATATCTTCTTGAGAGCTATTATTAGGAATGGGTGTTGAATTTTGTCAAATGCCTTTTCTGAATCAATAGATATGATCATATGTTTTTTATCCTTTTTCTTATTATTGTGAATAAAACTAATTGTGTTTTGAATGCTGAACCATCCCTGTATCACTGTTATGAATTCCATTTTGTCATTATGTATTATTTTTTGGATTTGGTTGTCCAAAATTTCACTGAGGATTTTTGCATTTATGTTCACAAAATCTATTGATCTGTAATTCTGTATCATTTGGGGGTCTTTGCCAGGTTTTGCAGGCAGGGTAGACTGGTTTCCTAAAATGAGTTTGGGAGTGTTTTATCCCTTTCTATATTCTGGAGGAATTTGTATAGGACTGATGTCAGCAATTCTTTGAATATTTGGTAGAATTCTCCTGTGAAACCATATAGACTGGGGCTTTTTCAGTTGGAAGTTTCTTTCTTTTAAATATATTATTTTACAGGAGGCTCCTAGAGATCTTTTAACAAGTCACACATCAATTGTATCAAACATATATGTACATATGTTGTCATTATTTTCAGAACATTTTCTTTCTACTTGAGTCCTTAGTGTCAGCTCCTCTTTTTTCCTTCCCCCCTCCCCTCCCATGTGACCCCTTGATAGATTATAAATTATTATTATTTTCATATATTACACCATTCCTTTTCTCACTTTCCCCACAGTTTTTGTTGTTCATCACCCTGGGGCAGAAGGGTTATGCATGGTTTCTCATTTCTGTCAGTTCCCCAGCCTTCCCCTTCTCCTTCCTCTCATGGTATCACTATTCTCCCATTGCTGTCCCCTAGGAGTTTATCTGTCTGGAGTTCTGTATGATGAGAACTCTTATTTGTACCACTGCACACACTCAGGTCTAGCTAGATTTGTAACGTTGAACCGTGTGGACTTCTGGAATGTATGAGGGGCTGGCTTTTTCAGTTACGGGAAACCTGAAGTTTGTGCTGTAAATTGTACTGTGTATAGATGAAGAGGGAGTGTTAGTTGATTGAGTAGGAGGAATAGGGAATAAATGCTTGGGAGTAGGTTTTAAGTGGTGGGATTAATCATAGTTTAGTACAGTAATTTTTACTTAATTGGAGAAGAGGGCTATGGTAGATGCAATTTTACTTGGTAGGTTGAAAGAGAGTGTGTGCTACTCAGGTGCAGGAATAGGGGTCTAGAGCAGCCGTTCTCAACCTGTGGGTTTCAAACCCCTTTGAGTGTTGAATGAACCTTTCACAGGTGTTGCCTGGTTCATAAAAGTAGCAAAGTTATAGCTACAAAGTGACAATAAAAATAATTTTAGGGTTGGGAAGTCACCATGGCATGAGGAGTTTTATTAAAGGATCTTGGCATTAGGAAGGTTGAGAACCACAGCTCTAGAAGTTTTGGTGAATGGGGTGAGGGCTATATTAAAAATACTAGAGTCATTTATGTAGGGAGTACAGTCCTTCAGTTATTGTGATTATGACAGAAGTCTCCTTTATAAAGGAGCGCAGAGCTATCTGCCCCTTACGCATGGTTCCAGGGTAGAAATAGGTATTGTGGTGGATTCCCCAGGGAAGAGAGGCTTCCAATCAAAAGGCAAACTGGCTAAAGACAGTGGGTCCCTCTGACTGTGGGCCACCTATCTAGGGGTGGGAGGGGGACCCACTGAGAAATGCAGAATGCTCGTTTCTTTTTCCTAAGGTAGAGAAATAAATCCTGTGAAAACAGCCACAGGCACAAATCAAACATCCCCCTGGAGCTCGCTACACCATGAGTGTCAGTTGCATCTCTGTCTCATTGTATCCAGGTCCCTTCCTCAATAGCTGAGGTCTAGATAAATTGAAGGGTCTAGCCAAACCCCTGATATCAGGGGCGTGAGGGATTATTGTTAGTAAGGAATTATCCCAATGGTAGTTCTTATCTGTAGGCTATCATAGGTTCCAGTGTGCAGAGCCTCCAGAAGTCTGGGTGGGCATCTGTAGGATGCCTTTAAGGGGCAGACTGTCCATGGTCACTTCCCCATGCTGGCAAAGGGAGACCAGGTGTGGTGGATGCTAAAGGGAACCTCTAGGGTGAGGCAAAGAAGGAATGCATGTGAAAGGAGCACAGCTGAGCTCTCTGTGGAAGAGCCCACAAAAGAACCCTGGGGAGCAGAGACCTGATGTTGCATCTGATCCCCTAAACTGAGCCCCTCAACCACAGATCCAGTGATCATATAATGTGAATCCCAGGCGGATGACCCTACATGGACACCATCTTCCTGCAAGTTCCTAAACTATTGATGTTGACTTTCCCTTTCTATGTGGTTATTTAAAACTGCTATAACGTTGGATCAGTGTGTGTTTGTTATGTTGCGGCAGTCTGTGTGTTGTTATGATGCTGGAAGCAATGTCCCCCAGCATTTTAAATGGCAGCGGCTCTATCCATGGTTAGAAAGCTTGAGCCCACCTTCCAGACCAGAAGAACCGTACCGAAGGATCTACTTCTAAAATCCTGGCAATGAAAGTCTTGTGAATAGAGGCAACAGAGCATTGTGTAAGATAGTGCCAGCAGATGAAGTTCTCAAGACAGCAACAAAAGACAAACTCACTGCCACTGAGTCAATTTCAACTTTGCTCACCTGATGCCAAAAGTGGAGACATCAAGGATTCTTTTTGAAGTTTGCAGTTCATCAAATGTGCAATACAGGCAAACTGATAATTGCTGGCTATTGAAATAGCAAGAGAAAGGATTGAAAACCAAAATAAAGGAATAGTAGATGAAAACACGGCTTTCTACGATGATAGTAAAAATACTGATAGCATAAGATAGAATTTTGCAACACAAAAGACTTACTCATAACAATAGCCTTTTTTCTTTTCTTTTTTTATTAAAAGTCATTTTATTGGGGGAACAATTGCCTTTCTAAAACATTATCAGTAGTCACTATACATGTGACTATCACCAGGTAGATTAGACAGAACTTAAACCTAATTCACATGTGGAGAGAGATGATGAAGAATCTCAATATCAACTACAAAAATAAGACCAGGGTCGAGCTGTGAATTTACTCACTCACTCACTCACTCACTCACTCACTCGCTCACTCGCTGTTGGTAACTCAATTTCCACACAGGCTCACCCTACAGATCAAGGTAGAACTGCTTGTGAGTTTCTGGCACTGTAACTCTTAATGAGAGTAGGAAGCTTCATCCGTCTTTTGTGGTGTGACTGATGGATTCAGCCTGTCAGCTTTGCATGTAGTGGCCCAAGACATACTCTACTACCTTGTCAGGGAGTCTTTCCACTGTTGATTGCACCTCCAACTGCTCACATGTAAGCTCAGATCGATGCTTAAGGAAACAAAAACAGGAATATGAAAGCCCAAATGCAAACTAAACTGAGAGATCATCTCAATAAGAAATTTGACATTGGTAACTGAAGACAGGAAGAATAGTTGGATAACATGAAGAATATTGTACAATGATAGAAGAGGCAGTCATAGAAAAAACAGGAAAAAAAATAAAAGATCAAAATAAATGTAAGAAGAGACTCTAAAACTTGTTCTTGAAATCAGTAAGAGCTGAACAGAAATTTTCAACAAGCAGCTTTATAAGACAAAGAAGCATCAATGAAATATACAACTTTCCTCTAGTTCTTACATGTTTCCTCCCACCCACTATCATGATCTCATTTCTACCTTACAATTTCTGCTATACCAGGAGATGTACACTGGAGCCAGAAACAGGGCTAATTCAGGATAGATGATCCCTTCAGGATGAGAGGTGAAAATGGTGATGCCAGCAGGGTGGAGGGAAGGTGGATTAGAAAGGAGCAACCTACTGCAAGAGCCTACACATAACTTCCTCTCTGGTATACAGACAATGGGGAAGTGGGTGAAGGGACACATCGGACAGTGTAAAAAGACAAAATAATGACAACTTGTAAATTGTTAAGGGTTCGTGGGGAGGTGGCGTGAAGCGGAAGAGGAAATATGGGGAGGTGGTAGCACCTAGGTAGAAGGAGGCGTAGGTAGTAGGAGGATGTTTCGAGAATGATGGCAACAAATGTGCAAATATGGGCTGCATACAATTAATTTAATATATGCATTGATCATGATTTGTATGAGTTTTGTAGGAGTTGTATGAGCCCTCAATAAATGATTTATTAAAAAAAGACAAAATAGGGCTGAGCCCTGGTGGCGTAGTGGTTGTGCGTGGGACTGCAGCCCACTGGGACGGAGGTTCAATTCCAACAGTGGGGTTGGGCCTCCTACTCCCACCACCAGAGAGTAGTGATGCCTCCCCCCCAAAAAAAAAGACAAAATAAAGAATTATAAGAAAATATGCAAATACTTGAAATTAGAAAAGCTAAAATGAAGAATACAGTTGCCACTTATCACACTAAAATACCTTAAGTAAATAAATCAAACCTAAAATTGCAATAGTGAAAGATTCTGTGGACAACATATTTAAGTAGGCAGGAAAAAATAAAAGAAAATGAAAGGATTACACACAATAACTGTAACAAAAGGACTTGGTAGACATTTGACGATTTCAAGAAATAGAATTTTATTTACAAAACAATGAACAATTGAAAGACACTAGAAATATTGGTGGATACCAAATTTCTAGAAATTGAAGAAGTATGTATGGAAGTATTTCAAAACACCAGTGCAGAACTAGTGGCACTCATTCATGTATACGAAGAAATTTGGAAGACAGGTATCTGACCAGCCAACAGGAAGGGACACACTTTGTGCCCACTCCAAAGATAGATGGAAAAAGATCAATATCATTAGCCAAAACCCTAGGGCCAGACTAGGAAACAGATAATCGATTGTTGGTATATAAGTTCTGATAGAAACAAAAAAAATGTATAAATCCACCAAAATGTAAGTATGTCCATGAGTATATGCAACTGAATGGGAAAACTGATAATTCAATAGGGTTCCATGTTGAGAAGAAATGTAGGTTAGCAATGACAAATATTTTCCACACAGGAGTTTAAATATAATGTGATGAATTATAGAAATTATATTTGGCAGATCTGTTAAGATCCTAACAACAAAACTAAATCTCTGTCATTTAGTTGATTCCAATGCACAATGACCCTATGTAAAATTTCTGAGTCTGCAAATCATGATGGAAACTGACAATCCCATCTTTCTTCTCTGGAGTGTGTGGTGTGTTTGAATCCCAGATGTTGTTTTAGACTCCTAGAGAAAGTAGATTTCCATAGGTAGAGCAGGACACACACTCACTCAAGACGAGCATTAGTGAATTTAAAAGAATGCAAACTGAACCCAACATGTCCTCAAGCTCTCTATATTTATCATGTTGTATTGGGAGTCAGTAGTTAGGAGATACCTTCTTGCTAATAGGGAATGGATTTGCCTTTGAAGCGACTTTGTATAGAACTGGCTGGATCTGAGAAATGAAATGATAGGAGCCAAGAGACCTGGCAGGCAGCAGGGTAGTGGGCAACCCCACAGCAATCTCTACTGAATATGTTCCCTATGATGGAGTAATGACTGAGAGGTCTCCTATGATTAAAGCAAATGATCTTATGAGTGGTCATGAGTATGTACATTGATTGAGCTTGGCAGATTGCATATCAACTGAAAATTAGCTTTTGGAAATAACTGGCTATACCCAGTGGGCAGAAGAAATAGAGGCAAAGGAATCTGGCAAACAGCAGGTACCCGTAGCAGCTGTATGAGTTACATTCCCATAATTTACTGGTGTGGAAAGCCAAGTCTGGACTTTTCATAGCTGGGCTTTTCATTTCTGGTATTTGGAGGGGCTGCAGGAGGGAGTGCTGCACACTTCAGCGATGTACCTCCCGGATATCAATAGAGGCAGAGTGAAAATGCCCTACTTACACTGGTTCATCTCTTGAAACATGATATGAACATCCCCTGTCTTTATACCCAGAAGAAAAGCACAGCATCTGCTCTATTGATAATTGGATAACATCCTAGTCTGATAAAGGATATTAATTTGTGCCCCATAGATTAATATGCTTTTGAAAGTCAATCAGTTCAACACACTATCTTATTACAGGTAATTCCTAAACCAGAGAAAAATGTTTAATAGAGATAAATCCATATTTAATAATATGAAAAAATTAGAGTTCCTCTTAAACAGTTGGCCATGTGTACAGAATAATGGCTAAGGAATTTTGAGAAAAATGGTAGCTACACAGTCCTTACCCCTCAGTTATTGATCAATGTTGTTCTCTTCATGACCTTTCTGTGTATATTCTTAACCTCCAGTTCACCAATATTGGTGATTCATTGAGATTTTAGCAAAGACCAGAAACTGTGAAGATTGTTCACTTCTAAGTTTTAATTCTGCATGCATTTATTTCTGTAATGATAATAAGTAGATGCATTCTAAGGCAACAACTCAGTATTCTCTCCTGTCTAAAATATATTTTCACTAGTGACAAAGGTGGTTCTAATCATAGAAAACATTCAGTGTTAGATTTTATTTTAATGGAGAAATTTTTGTGTGATATCTAGATCTTCATTATTCCCTATGTTACATGTGTTCATAGATACTTATTTTTACATTTGTACATTTTTCTTAATCATTCTTATGTATATTCTTTTTTTTTGGGGGGGGGGCATCACTGCGCTCAGGTGGTAGGAGTAGGAGGCCCAGCCTTTGCTCCATGGAGCTGGAATCCAACCTCCATCCCAGTGGGTCGCAGTCCCGTGCACAACCACTACGCCACCGGGGCTCAGCCTGTATATTCTTAAAGAATTAGAAAGCATATATTTGGAGGAAGAGCAGGAATTCTTGAAACACCACAAGTTAGAGATGCTGTAAACTGATTATACACCAGAGAATCATCTACCTAAAACACAACTGATTTGTCTTATCTCATACAAGAGATGAGACATAAGACATCTTATCTCATAGAAGAGAAGCTGAGAACCCTCAATTTCAAAAGTATTGTAAAATTATTCTGGGAAAATATAAATTTGAAAAAATTAAAGACAATGGGATGATCATAAATATTTTTTAAAGAGGGCCTGAGTCCTGGTGGTGTAAGTGGTTGAGTGTGGGACTGCGGCCCACAGACTTGGCGGTTCAAATCCAGCGGTGGCTCTCAGGAGCAGCACTGGGTAGCACGCAAGACCACCAGAGGCAGTGATATGTCTTAAAGACATATGTCTTAAAGAGATATGTCCATGCAAATCAACTCAGAGAAAAGTTTGGTGCATATATAATGCATATAAATATATAATATGATTTGAGCACAAGAAATCATGATGTTGTATTTTGCATGCTAAATGCTTAAATCTTTTTTGACTCAAATTGTTAGATATTTTTGCTTCAAACCAGGAATAGAAGAATCATTGTCCACATTTAGCAGTTATATATAAAGTCCCATCATCGTCACTTCAACTAGATATATATCTGTATTTAACATTTCAAGATTTTTTGTATTATTCAGCCAAGGGAGCAGAAAGGATGATTTTCTGTGCACAGTGCACTGAGCCACAACTGAGAATAGACCTAGTCCAGAATGTCATAGGTCCCAGGCAAAATATCAGAATCAGACTGATGAGTTATGAGTAATGGGTTCTCTCAAGAGCTTGCAGAAATTGGCAGATCAAGGGGGTTCTAGATCCATGTAAATTTGATACAGTAGCATGCAGTTTAAACCTTGTACCAGTGTCCTGGCCTCTGGCACTACATTTTCCTACTGATATAGTTCCCCTGGGTCACACAGTAGTTAATTGGACCTCAGCCTCATCTTTCTTTACTTGAATGTCCAGTCTGCATTCACTTCTTACACTTCCCTCTCATGGTTCTGAGGTCTTGCCAAGAGCTAGTAATGTCAATATGAATAAGCTCTTCCTCCAATTCTTCCTAGTAATAGAGTGAGATAGCATTGTGGAAACAGGATTTGCCTCTTTTGCTTACCTGATTTCTAAAAGCTAATGTTTCTAACAGACACCAGATTAAATGCATCAAAAGTTAAGACACTACTTTTATTGGTCAATTTTCCAATATTGAGGATGGAAGTGAGCAAAGTTGCAGGTGGTTTAGCTAGTTAGGAAGAGACATAGTGGAATGTGGAGTTGGCTTATAAAGTAGGGATTTACACAGTTGTTCCATTGATAGGATTTTAGTTGGGAAATAATGAATTCTTGCCTTGTGACTGATCGACTGTACATTTCCCTAGCTCAGCCAGAATAGTTTATTTGAAATATCATTTGATCAGAACAAGCAGATAATCAAACATTCTGCTTTTTTTAGAGAGAGAGAATTGTCCCAATTTAGAGCATTTCAGGGCCCTCCTGGAAGCCTATTTGAGATGTTTTTCTTTCTGTAAAACATTATATTGGGATAAAAATGTCATCCACCATAATCTCACCTCAAGAAAGCATGAATCCTGGCCTCTTAGAGTTCCTAGAGAATTAGAAATATAAGCAGGAAAGCAATATAATTTTTAATCCTCAAACATGAAACCTATGAAATAATTTGCTATCAAACACGAACAAGTAAACAACGTGGTATAGCAATGATCACATACCATTTTCTATTACTCAGGATTCCTGGGAAATCAGGTGACAAAGTAGTGGGCTTAAGTGCTAACCAAAACACAAGTGAAGCGTCCCAGCTGCAGTAGGGGAGGAAGATGAGGTATTCTACTTCCTTGAAATCCTCAAGCCACTCTGTTTCTGCCTGTAGCATCATGATGAGTTAGAATGGATCAAAAACAGTGGATTTAGATCTTGGTAGTTTGGTTTATTTACCTCTAAAAAATTGGCAGCCCATTTTTATTATCTAGTATGTGCTCAATAAATGTAGATGAACTATTTCTTTAATAAAGTGATTCCTTAGGAAAATGATTTATGTCTTCCTGCCAGATCCCTGCTACCTGCTCTTTTTTCTACTCATAAATATTGTTTTCTCCCCTTTTCCTATCTTCTTCTAGTCTCATAAATTACCAGATTTCTACATTTTTGTGGCTACCAAAATTTCCGTTTTGCTAGTATTCCTCTGAATATCTACTCAAAATCTACCTTTGCTAGTACTTCTTCTAGTGTCTGCTTCATATTCGACCTCAATTTTCTATGCTAGTGGCACATTTTGTGAGCTATAGTCTATGTAATAATATAGTTATACAGAAGAAGGAATTGATTAATATAGTACTTTGAAGATGTTGGAATAAAAGCATGTGGATATGTGACTAAATTTTAAAGGAAAGAAGAGACAAGCAAAGGTAAAGTGGAGAAAATCATGTTAGGCAAAGCAATAAATAAAGAGAAAGACTAGGAAGCATCAGTGAATGGATGAAAATACAGTGACTCAGAGGGTCACAGCAAAAACAGGAGAGTCTTTAAGCAAAGGAGGTAAGTAAATGAGGTATTTTCTAAAAGAGGACTTAGATTCTTGGGGGCCTGAAAGTTAGATAACAGTCAGGCAAAGGAGTTTTGCTTTGGAACATGAAAACTGGAATTACTAAAAATTATTGGAATTGGGGACTGATGAATTAAAAGATAAAACCCCTATATCAAGGCATTCTGAAATATTCCTTTTGTTTCAGACCACCACATTTTAATAAATGATGACATTTTAAAATTTGCCACAGAGAGCAATTGCAGCAATAATGCCTACATATTAAATCAAGCACAAATAAAGAAATAGTGCATGCTTTGCTAGTAGTTAGGTATGTTTGTTTTGTTTTAAGTGAAAGTTAAATGGCACAACAGTTTTGTATCAAAGCTAGATGGCCTTTTATATTTCAAGAAGCAGAGCTGCAATTTAAGGAAAATGCCAAAAAAAAGAACAAAAAAGAACTGACATCAATATAAGGAAAATATATACCAAATAAGATGATCTATAAATGAAATGAACTTCTCTGAGAAATTGAACTTTTCATCAATCAATAGTGGTTGGCTCTTCACCTGCATTTCAGAGTTGATTTGTAGAGATTTTTGCATTGGAAGGCAATGGTTCCTCCACATTTTAGAATGGGGTTCTTTGAAGTAAACTGGATGATTTATGTGAGGAGGACCTGGAATCATTGACATCTGCTGGGAAATTGCAGGAATATAGCTATAAAGTGATCCAATTTTAAGCCAGGGTGGTGGTAATGACCACACAACAGAAAGATAAAAGAGACATTTCAAAAGAAAAATGAACAAAGCCTAGTGAATATCTAGATGGAAAGATGATTGTCAGGAAAATGTAAAAAATGCACATCGTGCAAGCAAAAATGACTGGGTTCACTATGGAACTGTTAGTAGAAACAGAGTCTACACAATGCAGAACGATTTTTAGAGGGAAAATTGGGAATACTATCTTTGAAACAGTGAGATTGGAATGAAGGGAGAAGCTCAGTAGACCGAAGGGAAATAACACTTTACATTAAGACTCCAGCAAGAGTCTAGATACTTCTATCATCATTGCTTGAAAATCTTTTTGATGACACATCACAGTGTGACATGTTAAAACTATTCAAGTCTCTATTTCACAAACCTGAGATCTTGGAAAACAAGGTTACAGTTTTATGTGTCTTTTTATCTTATCAAAACATTGTTACAGTTTGCACATATTTGGTAATAGTTTGGGATAAAATTATATAGTCTGGGAATCTGACAGTAATTCATAAGTAGACTACTCTAAAATCATTTAAAACCAAACTGAACTCACAGCCACCAAGACTATCCCAACTAACAATGACACTGTTTATGGTTACCTAGACTGTTAATCTTTGCAAGAGCAGACTGTCTCATCTTTCTCCAAGAAAAGACTGATGAGCTTATAGGTAGCAGTCCAATGCTTACCTGACAGTGACACCCAGGTCTCCTACAGGAAGAACTCTAGAGAGTTCCTGACATTTTGGAGAATGGGGGGCGGGAGGGTCGCTAGAGCAGAATCACAGTTATGAAAATTGAGGAAATAGGAGGAAGGGTCATGTCATACTGTGAATACTTGCAGATGTGGGTTTTAAAATCTAGACCTGGTTAACTAGAAGTCTTAACAATGTCAAAGTTTAAATTGATTATTCTCAAGAGGCACTAGAAAGTGATGCTTTAGAATGTGCAATTTTGTGCCCCAGAAACACCATTGAGTTGTACGAAATGTGAGTTATATGCCTGTGACAAATGTCGCCTTCTATAGTCTTTAGCCCCTTCCTTTATCTGAAAAGTCTCCTTGCATTCTAGTTTGCACTTTCTTCCTACCCCATTCAATGAACCTTCAAAAGAGATTCCTTCAGATGTTCTTAGAGGGAGAGTCAATACGTGCATTGTTCTAATTTTTGTTTGTTTTTTAGTTTTTCTATTTTTTCCACATGCTTATTCCATTTTTATCTCGAAACTTTAGAACTTTGTGGAATGAGAGAATGCTTTAAAGTGTGAGGGCTACAAGTCAAATAAGTGAAGGGGGAAAGTCTTGCCAAGGCAAAGTTGGCTGACATTCTCCATAGAATGAAGCGTGAAGGGTGAAAATGTTCTAATATGACTTATTGTTCTCAACTCTAGACAAAGGGATCAAGCCCTAAAGCAATCCCTGGAAATTCCAAAATGTACCATATCCATATTTATTTTTAATCACCCTCCATTGTTTTCATCTTCAGCACAGATCAATATAGGATCTTCAATGATCCTTCAAAGATTGTAAGTTACAGATACCTGTTAGTCTACTTGAATTTTTATTCATTTAGCAAACAATTTGAACAATCACTATCTACAAGTCACTGTGCTAATATTTTCTCTCAAGTGCTTGAGGTATAGTTAGCAATATGCACTAGTGGCAAAAGTATATACATACTTCCATCAGTTAAGATAATTTAGATAAAATTATTTGGATTGTGAAGGAAAAACTCACCTCAAAGTTCTTTACATAGGAAGGAAACCTTATTACTTCATGTAGCAGCAAATCAGTTGTAGGTTAAGTTAACTGAGAGACTCGGCTCTTTCTACTACTTCAACCTTTAAATTCCCAAGCTAAAGGCTGAAATTCAAGCTCTCTGGGAAGGCACCTTAAGGTTCAGAGGAAAGAAGGAACCAGTTAGAAACCATCCCCCAGAATCTCCCCACTAGCAGTCTTCTTGTACGTCTGATAGCCAAAATGTGACTCAATCATGGCCAAGGTTGAATTGCAACCCCCTTCCTAAACCAATCACAAACAAAAGAATGGCATTATGAAGAGTGGTTTAAACTAATGGAGATTGAACCCCTAAGTCACTAGACTATGCTGCTAAGGTAGAACATGTCTGTTGTATTGTGTGTCTACAAATACTACACTAGGATATAAACCATTGAAAACTTTGAGAAACAATAGCAACCCAACATGCTTAGGATATCTTGCTTATGTGCAGTATCAAGAAGTAAAGGAGAAGTATCGCTTTGGAAATGAAGCCAAAGTGAGAAAACAGTGACTATCTCTGTCTGTGATGTAGACATGCTGCACTCAACAGTCACGATGACCTTCAAAAGCAAAGGAAAAAGCATTGGCCCAACAGGAAACTACAAGGCTAACAACAAATGCAAGAGAGACTTATGCAGAATAGGAAGAAATTTCTAATAATGTGGAATGAGAATTAAACACAAAATTGAATTTCTCTCTACCCATTGGCAAGCATGGCTAATGCAAGAAGCTTGTTCGAGATGCTTAAAGAAAATAAGGACAAGACTAAAATATGATGTTTACACAATGTCCAAATCTCATTTTGTCATATTTTATAGAACATATTGTGCACGTTAAGCAATGCATGACTTATATTAGTAAGTAAGTGATAAAAATGACAATTGGATTCATAGATTAACTTAGGTCTTTGCTTTACTTTGGAGTATGTGGTGTTTTCTTTGTTTTGTTTTTATAATTCTTCTCCGGCAAAAGCAATCATTTCAGCTTTATCTTATTTTGGTGGCAAGATATGTTAAATTGAGAACAGCAAATCATCCTTTACAGCTGTTTGCGCTTTTGTTTCTGCCCTTCCTATTTTAAAGTAATGCAGATTGGTTTGAATGAAAGCTTCCTGGATATACTATAGAGAAACAAGACAGACAACATAGATTGAGTAAAACATGTCTGTTTTAGTAAAATGACAGCCTTGACTGAGTCTTTACAATTGTGAAAGCACAGCTGTACTACTTACTGGTTATGTGACCTTGGATTTATAACACAACCTTTCTGTGGCCCAGTTTTCCAAATAGGGTAGAAAACATAACACACCTTCAAACTGTGCTCTTGTTAGAAAACAACCAACCTCGGAAATGTAAAGAAAAAGGAAATTCCTAAAAGAGATAGAAGCAGCTCACACTTTAGCTGGAGGCTGAGGATTCATGCAGTGAATGGACTTGGGACCAGACAACTCCTGAAGGCCCAAACTTAGAAAACGTAAAACTCACTCTTTCTAGGACGTACTCCATTGTATTCACTTTGATGTATAACTTCTAATCTCCTTGAAAGATCTGAAATTTTAGGAAATAGTTTGAAATTCCTGGATTTAGGTATTTGTCCCCTACATGGCCTGAAACAAGGAAAGGGAAATTATCTTCTTTAACTTATGTTGTAGAACATATTTATTTTTAATATCTCCACCAGGGCTATACCCAAAGCTCAAAGTTACACCAACAGCAAATACATTTAATTTTCAATCAAGATGCACTTGTGTATTAACTTTTTTGACTTATTGTTATGCCATGTCTTTATAATGGGAACTAGTTTTACTAAAACTTGAATAATATAATAATTGTGGTCTTATAAGCAATTGCTTACAAAAGACTCTCAAAGTTGGGAATGTGGGGTCAGTTGCCTGAATAATTTCCATGTGGAATCGAGGAAAACCAGTCTATGAAAGAAGATGGAGTAAAGAAATTCAGAGTACACAGTCCCTCATTTTATTTATATATTCATATGCACTTGCATCTGAAGATATGACGTTGTCTTGACCTAATGGAACTGCACTGAGTGCAGCTGTCCCTGCGTCAATGCAAGGACTGTGGCTTGAAGTAGCTATTTGCAGCTGCACGGGAGAATAAAGAAGGAAGAGACCTGTACAGAGCTTCCAATTTTGAACTCCTGGTATTGGAAACAAGGTCTGATGTAGCCCCTGCTGCTCCCTGAAGGGTTATGCAATGATCCAGTGGTGCTATAAAAAGGGTGCCTACACGTTATTCTGAATTTTAGGCTCTATGACAAAAGTTTTGACAGACTAGTGCTGAGTTGTTTTTGTGCTGCTGCTGTTGTTTGCTTGCTTCTTCCCCAAAAGAGTGTCTGGCCAAATAAGTTTGGGAATCTATGGAGGATATTATTACATATGGATTCATATCTTTCAAGGCAAAGATTTTTTTTAATCACATTTTATTTTGGATTTACTAAGAGAAACTTTTGCTGACTTTTACAGTAAGGAATTTTGAATGCATGTGAGGGTGTATATGCAGCATAAAAAGCTACTTCTTCCCTAAGTAAATTTTCTGAGCAAAAGACTGCCATTCATAAATCAGTATTCACTCATCACTTAGCTCATTATTTTCATTTGAACCAACCTGAGCAGCTTTCATATGAGTCAATTTGTCTAATGTTACAGAAATAGGAGCAAGTAGTGTGGAACTGATTGTGCAAACTCAAAGGAGTTTGAAAGATCTGGACTGTGACTGAGGAAGTGACTCATGGAACTTGGAATATCAATGTGCAGAAGGCATGCAAATCTGGGACCAAAATAACTGCAGGAGCCATGACTTAAAAGGGTTCATAGCACGAAGTGCACATCAGGAGAGAGCTTCTGAGTAATCACAGATACGATCCTGCAATCATCGGCCCGGGAGACAGCAGTGAGGACACGAGGAAGGAAAGCAGGTCTTCAGTGGACAGAGAGTGAAGCTTCAGATGCTGTCTTGGCATGAGGGAAAGCATTCGTACACGGGATGATTTCAGAAGCAATGTTGTTCCACTGAGCCCTCATCCTGATTACTAGGGTGAGGCCTGTCAGATATGGTGGTCTGCTAAAGGAAAGGCCAAGTTGTACTTGGGGATCCATCTTCTACCATTTGTCAGACCACCTCAGTGGGGCAGGACGCATCTATGTGCACCGTCTTTTCCTCTTAGTGTTTCTCTCACTTGGAGTAAAACTGATGGAAATGCTTCCTCCTTTCATATCACCGTGTTGTTTTAGACGATCCCATAATCATAGTCTTCTTCCTGAGCATTGCCTCAAGGTGGATGTATAGTGCACTACAGGGTATTTATTAACTGAGAGTTTTAAGAAATATATGATTATCCTTGATGTTAATGAGAATAATAGCATTTTTGAATATGATTTTAAATATCTTTTTTGTAAACATTATTGATGAAGCTTTCTACTCATAAAATACAATAAGCTAAGAAAACCATAGGGACAGTTCTAGCCTATCTTACAGGCTCAGAATCGACTTGATGGCAATGAATTTGTTTTTTGAGAAGTGACAGAGACAGAACTATATAGTTTACATAAGTTAGCATATGTATTTATAGCTGTACAGTTTTCATTCAGGAAAAAAATAAAGTTAAACTGTCTGCCTGTGACTCATGGAAAAAACACTAAGAAAAATCTTTCATGAGGAACCAACTTCCCACAGTTGAAGCTGAACTAGTTATTAAAGTGCTCCAGAGACTACAAAGGCAAGACCTTCTACTTGGTACCCGGCAGGTTCTGCTTGAGCTTGCGTGTCCCCTTGTTGGGATGTGCTGAAGATGATTGAAGCATCAGTGGTAGTATTAGAAAAACTGACCTTCCCAGTCCCTTCTTGTTCTTCCTAAAGTTGAAGAATTACTTAAATGGTTTCTTTTCTTTTTCCATGAATGTGATATGGTAGAGGATATGGTCAGAGGCAAATGATCTCACTTCCCTCTTATTTATTTTCTCCATCTGCTCCCACACGCAATTATCTACTGATAAAGAAAGGTTAAAATTACCAAGGTCAGAATTCTATCACTCATCTCACTTGAATAACTTCAATCTTGGGCCCTACTACTTATAGTAATTAGCAATTTTCATGTCTGTTATTAGAAAACAAAACTCTATGAGAATAATTTTCTCCTCAGACAGTACCTTGGAACAAAGAATTACTGCAGATGTACTTAGCTTAAAATTGATCGTATCATTTGGTTTCCCTTTTAATTCATTTTAAACATGTTCTATTTATTATTGTTTTCTTCTTTCTTTTGAATTGAAGTTCATATTTGTGTTATTTTGATGTTGCTTATGAGTTGTCATTTTTGTATGATTTCTTCATATCAGGATAGGTAAGTCTATAGAGATGTCAATTACATTAATTGGTCCTTGGGATTATGAGAATGGAGGAGGGGGAGAGAGAGAGAGCTGATGGCAATGGGCACAGAATGAAGAATATTACCTGAAATTTATTATGCCAATGATTTAACAATGCTTCTTAAATACATTTAAAACATTGAATTGTATTGTACGTGAAGCAGAGGTCAAGAACGTCGTTGAAAAATAGAAAAAAGATCACATGCTTCCGTTATCCAAAGTATATTGTAGTCAGTTTATTAGGCTCCAAATAGTCCTTTGTGTCCAAATCATTCTTTGTGTCTTATTTGATTTCTTCTGGGAATTGGAGCTAGAGTTTAATATAAGGGAAAATTTGGAACAAATTAATATATCAGACTGTTATAGAAGTCAATTGTGACTGATAGGGATGTCATAGGACAGAGGAGAACTGACTCTTTGGGCTGTAAATCTTCATGGGGATGAAAAGCCTCATCACCATCTCCAGATGCTAGGATTTTTGACATCACTGCCCTGGTGGGAGTAGGAAGCTCAGCCTTACTCCTGAAGAGCTACTGTTGGATTTGAACTGCCAACTCTGGGGCCGCAGTCCCACACACAACCACTACACCACCGAGGCTCAGCAGCTGCTAGTATTTTTAATGACTGACCATGTGGTTAGCAGTCCATCATAAAACCCTCTGGCACTAGGGGTACTGGCCATTGCAGTATCAGGACAATAATTCTTAGTGGTGTAAAGAAAAGGAGGTTCATGCTACTACTCTCCACTAATGAAATAAAGTTGGTATTCACCCTCATTCTTCTGAGGACCCATATTCTACATTTTATAGAAAAGAGGGAGTTGGACTTGAGTGCTTTCATTTATATGACCTTGTGCTGATTTTCCCAGCAAAGGAAGGATAAGAGATTATGAATTTTATTGGATAGAAGTTGATAGCATCTTTTTAAAATGGAAAACCTATGTCGAAAATGTAGCAATAAATTGTTGACTTAGGACATTTCAGTTGTACACATTTTCTAGTAATGTCCAATATATTAGAAGTCATTTGTAAGGTTTCCATATCTTGATTTATTCTAGGCTGGGATTGCTTTCAGGAGGAATAATCTAATTTAAGATATTGCATTTTTAACATGTAGCAGCATTATACAGAAAGATAAATTTGCTCTGCCTGTTAAATGCAAATGATTCCTATTTTGGAAAATAATTTCAAGCTTTTATTTTATACAGAATGTGTGTGTGTGTGTATATATATATATATATATATATATACAGAGAAAGAGAAATTCAATATTTTTAAGGTTATAGGCAGTGGCAAAAATTAGTCGACCCAGGGAATGAAAGATACATCAATGTATAGCAGGATAAACATAGTACACTGATAGTATTGGAGGATAATATTCAGCTAGTATTTTTATGCACATGTGTAACTGGTGTTACTCTAGAATGCTACCACAACCATGAAAATTGATGTACACAAATTCTATTTGAAAAGGTGAAATAGAATAGAAAAAGATAATTCTCAGAGTCCCAGATTCCAGAGTCACAGGAAGGCAAATATGGTAATAGTTTATCCACTTACCTAAAAAAATATCGGTAAGGTTTTCAAATTGAAACCACCCAAGGGCATACCAGTTATTTTTCAGGAAGAGTAGAAAATAACCTACACATTGTTGTTCCTTTTAACTAAGGAATAGAAGCCTATCTAGAGAAAACTCTAAGTGAAAATGCCTTTTTAAAAACCTTTTAAGGTACTGTTATTATGGAAATTGCTGTTAAATGCTAAGCATTTTCATTTGTTTTATGTGCTTTAAGACAAAAGTAAGACTTTGTTCTTTTAAAATCCATGTCTAGCTCTTTCTTTTGAGTATGTGTGGGAAATATCTAACATCATGCTGCCACACTGCCTCACAATTACAGGATATTTTCCCTGTGAACCTGAACATGGCTTCAGATTCTTTCTCAACACAGGAACCTAGCAGCCATGACCAGCGGATCAATGAATGGGTGTTGTGACTGAATAGAAAGCCTATGAGTTGTGCCTGCCTTAAAGGTTTCCACACACACACAGCACACACCTGAGCCCACTCGCCTTTGGAGTTTGAGATATAACACACTAACATGGATTACTTAAATACCTCCTAAATGACCACCTGCTATCTCTCTGACATCGTTTCTTAATCTTCTTTTCTGTAGCCATTCTGCTTCAGACTGTCCTCTGTTCCCATATAGACCCGTGCCAGACAGTATCATCACATGACGTCTACACTGGCTGCTCTCCTGCCTGGCACACACGTCCTCCAGAGTCCATATCACCTTCAGTGACTTCTTTGAGCCTTTGTTACGGAGGCTTTTCTTGTGAGTTCCACTTTCATCCACTGCTTTCTAACCACACCCCACCTTGCCCCTCCTAATTTCCCTTTTAGGATTAATTTATTTTGTTTATCTCACTTTTACCAATTATTTTCCTTTTTGTTGTGATTTTAATTGCCCCTTTAACTAGGATGTAAACTTTATGAGGTTAATAATAGCTCTACTCACTATTTTGCCCTGAGCCCTTATTATTTTACCTGTGTATAGTTAGCAGACAATTATCTGTTGAATTAAATTATACATGAACCAATGAATTAACTATGCTTCCCAAGCCAAAAACTCACTGCCATATAATCACCTAGATAGGGTTTTTGAGGCTGTAAATATTAATGGGAACAGAAAGACCCATCTTTGTGCTGTCAATCTGATGGGGGTTTTAAACCATTGACCTTGAGGCTGGCAGTCTGATACTAACCCAACAGACCCGCAGGTGTCGTCCAAGTCCAGGGAAAGGCAAACTGAAAGTAATCATCAGGATAACCCTGATGAGTGTGAGTTTATGTTTATTTCAGAAATTTGTTGTAGGTTGCTTAAAATGAATGATTCCAGGATATTTCCATTGTACAATGTATCACTTCAAAATCTAGTATCATAGATTCTATTTTCAAATGTCCGCTAAAATGGAAAAGTAGAACATAAAAAGTTCTTTGTCATACCATTAGATTCTGGATTTTTTTCCTGTTTTATTTTGATAATGGCTGTTGATTTCAGAGCCTGTATAAATATAATTATTTTATAATAAAAAGATTTTATAAATTAGCTGAATCCACCTTTCTTAAGAGTTTCATACTCTAACAGTTTGTCGATTTTGTTTAGAAAGTGGAGCTTTGGCAGGTGTCTGCTTCCTCGTATGTGAAAATAAAAAAGGAGCATTCCATTTATGCAAGATGTTTCTTAGCATCTCTGCCCAAAATACCTCTTCTTACTGTCTCCAAGATTAATTCCTTAATATCACTGTGGTTCTGCTTTGGAACGATGAAAATGAAAACCAACTTAGATTTTGTTTTGCAGTCTTTTGACTAATAAGTGCATAGTGTTGTCAGTATGAAGAGTTAACAATGCTTTAAAAACACACACAAGGTTTAATCCTCTCTGCTCCTGCTTCCATGTTTCATCAATATCAAAAGACCTGTTGAGAATGAGAGGCTATATAAGTTCTGGAGTTCATTTAGATTAGGGTAGTATTTAGAAAATAAATATACAGAAGGGGGAGGGGAACATGGAAGAAAATTAAAGAGGAACAAAGAGAAGTTAACAAATTTAAAACCAAAGGCATACATGTAACTTTTATGTGTAAAGTAACTAAAATACATATATTTACAAGGTAAATGACAAGCAAAGAATTAAAATAAAAGTTGATACTTTTAAAAGTAGCTTCTTAAATAAGTTATTAAACTCTTTAAATGGAGGATTATGTAGCCTATTACTCCATATCAGATTTTGCCAATAAGGTGAATTATTTTATTTATTTTTCTATGGTGCTATGTTAGTCCAGGTAGACTAGAGAAACAAATTCATAAACACGCATAAAATAGAGGTTTATATACCAAAGGAATAGAATATTGAGAAAGTTTCCCAATCCAGTCCAGTCCAAGTCCATAAGTCTGATGTTAGCTCATTTGTCTGATACCAATTTATAATCCTTTACAGAACAATCACAGTCCAGCCGATGCAGAGTCTTGTGTATCCAGTGGCTGTAGAAGCATCTCAGCCCTGGCAGGGGCCTCTCTGGGGCTTCTCAAGCATCTCAGCACTGGCAGGAGTTTCTATGTCACTTTTCTGTCTTCATAGGCCATGTTCCATCAGGGTAAGCCCATATGGCTTCTCCGAGATGTCTCACATAGAGTCAACATTGTGTCTTATCAGTAAAGTGTCTCCAATGGACTGAGTCGTGAGTCTCTCACCTCCAAGGGGATATATGGTGAGATTTCCCAGAATTCTCAGGAGAAAGCCAGCCCACACAGAGGTCTCATTGGCTATCTCCAGACTGACAGGGTAAATTCCATCCTTACACTCCCAATCCTGAAATTGACACAAGAGTACATGACTACCAAAATTGTTACCGTGGCAAAGCGCTACAGGTAGTAAAACATATGTCCACTAAGGGATTTTTACATGCCCACATGTCATTCTTCAAGTTGTGATGACATCATCCACATAGTCCTTTCTTTCTTTCTTTCTTTTTACCTTCCTTCCTTCCTTCTCTTTTTCTATAAATCATTTTATTGTGGATCTTAAAATAAAGGTGACTTATTTTAAAGGAATACAATTAACATTACAGCACTCACCGAGAGTTTATTAGTAGAAATACCTAATGAGTTTATATAAAATTTTGATACTTAATAGATAATGTTTACTCTTGCCGTTCTGCCATTTTTGACGAGAGAACACAAAGAGAGAAAATTTCTTGCCTGTCTGTGCTGAATTTTTGTAGTCTAAACCTTGAAAAGATTTCAATGAAACAAATAACCCAGGGCCTGAAAATTTGTTAAAGGAAATGGCAGAGGATAGTTAGAATGAAGAGAAAGGACAAGAGTTTGCAAACATTTTTGCGACTATCTGTGTGTGTGCATGTTTCCGAATTCCTTCTATCCATCCTACCATCAAATGAGCACTGATGAGGCATTAGTTCACTTTCTGGGTGCTGGCGGGCTTCTACAGAAAGGCAAGGAAAGAACAAGCCTTTCCCCACTTACCAACAATGTGACCTTGGGCAAATGCTACCTCTCTTGCCTTAAAACCTACCTCATGGAGTTAAGAAATTGAATTTAGTATATGAAATAAAGCATGTAAAACACTTATTGTGATACTTATCTTTTAATAAGTTTTAGCTATTTTTACCATAAAGAATGAAGGAATTAGGGTTTAATCAAAGGAGCTGAAGGTTTGGATGTGAAAATGGTGTGTCATACTTAGGTGCCCACTTTCACTATTCCTATAATTTTAGGTAAGTAACTTAACCTCTCTGATCCCCTATTTCATCACTTCTAAAATAGGAAGGATTTCTATGTGTCAGTATTCTTTCAGCTAACTAGGGATTAGATAAGCAATATGCTAAGTAAGCACACTATAGGATAAAATAGCATATCAAATATAGGTTCTTGGTTTTATTTCCTTAGGGCACACTTCTCTTTATTTGAGTGGTTCTGAGGCAGTATAGTGTTGTAGTTAAAAACAATGATCCTGAAACCAAATACTTTCTGCTTTAACACTGGTGCTATAATTTGATTCACTCATTCGATATGTGCGTATGTCTACTGTGTGCTATCATTGCTCCAAGCCTGGACGACAACACTGAACACTAAATCAGCACAGATTTGTGCCCTTGTTGAGTTTTCTTTTTAAAACAATCATTATATAGGTAAATTATTGAATATATTAATAGACAATAAATGTTATCCATGATAAACAGAAAGATCAAGATGAAATGAATGAATGGAATTGCAAATGTATTTGTTGGTTACTCTTTACCACAACAGCTCATGCACTGCTTGTGTCACTGCTCTTCTCACTTGTGGAAAGGGAAAATAGCAATACCAACTCCACAGTTTTCGTCTACTGCTTAAGTGACTAACTCCATAAGAAGGTCTTTAGGACCATACCCAGCACTAGATGCTAGTTATAGTTATCATTATTATTTTATTATCATTATTATGATTATTAGAAGTTTGGAACAAATAGACACTGTAATTACATACTTTAGCTGAAATGCCATCTATCAACTTCATTGCTTTCCCAAACCAAAAGATCAAACTGACTGTCATAGACTCAATTTCAACTCACCGTGACCTTCCAAGATGAAGAGGGGCTGCCCTTGTGGTTTCCTTGTGCTTAGCAGCCCAACTTCTATCCCCCATGCCACCCCCAGGGCTTGAGTGGTTTCCAGGACCGTAAATCTTCACGGAGTAGAAAGTCTCATCTTTCTCCCATGGAGTGACTGCTCAGGTTGAACTGCTAGCTGACCACACCACCCAGCCAATCCAATATCTCATTTCCAATGTATAAAAAGCTTAAAAAGGTTTATAAGTGAGGATTCATTTAAATTTTGTGTATTGGATTATATATCACTTAAACCAGAAAAAGGAAGTGTAGGGGGTTAGGAAATATTAAGGAACACACCAAACCATTGTATAAGTGTTATTTACTTATATGCAGACAATTTTGGAACAACTGAGAAACTTCAGTAGACAAAACACTGTCGATAGCAAAATCAAAGACATTATGTACTGCATACTAGCAAGGAAAAACGATTCCCTTCTAACTAGTCTTTGCTGTTCTTAGCAATGAGAATACAGTTAGGTTAGAGCAGCAGTTCTCAGCCTGTGGATCTCTGCCATGTCTGGGGTTCAACAACCCTTTCACTGGGGTTGCCCAATTCATAAGAGTTGCAAATTCAGTGTTATGAAATAGCAACAAAAATAATTTTATGGTTGGGGGGTCACCACAAGATGAGGAAATGCATTAAAAGGTTATGGCATTAGGAAAGTTAACCACTAGTTTAGAGTGTGTCTAATACTTGTACATAAATGTTTTACACAAGGTATATATAAGTCATTACTCAATTGGACCAGGATTAATGTGAAAAAAAAATTTCCCAAAAGCAAATTTTTCTCCATTAAATGCTTATTTACCTTACTTGCCCATCATTATATAAGACTGGTTTTCAGAAAGACCTAATAGAAATGAATAAATAACACCTGAATTCCTGTTAAATAGTCTGTCTAGAAGAGAATAATAGCTAGTGAGACATACTTTTATAATGACTTTTTCTACTGATTGATTCCTCTGAGTAGTAAATTTATGTAGATTACACCCAACCGGCAAAAACTGGGTGTTGGCTTCCTGGTTGGTTTTGCGATCCCGTGTCGGTATACTGCTACTGTGCTTAGTTGAGTCAGAGAGATACAGCAAGCAAACACAGGAAGAGCAAGAGAAAGATAGCAGGAAACTAATGCATGTTTCTAGAGAATCTCAATGAAGACCATTAGAACAGATTCACATGACCAACACACCTAGTCAAGGGCTATGATAAGCTCAAATGTGAAAATCCATAAAAATAGACCAATCTTGAATCTAAGCTATTTTTGATGTGATTGCTGTTAGGTTCCATTGGAGGTCTTAATATATTAAATCCCACCCACTCTAATGCTTTGCATAGTAAGTAAATCATAGGTAAACACATTTCTGGTTTTCTCTGCTTTTAGCTAAGCTCTATCTGCCAACAGCAACAGAAACTTTTGCTATACTTACTCTTCTAGATCTGACTTCCGGAAAATTAGCAGCTCCCTGTCAATATTCTTTTACCATTTAAAAAAATATCAGAAAAGTTTTCCTTGTTTATGATATTGGTCCATAATTTCTGAAGTCAGCTGCCTCGCCTCTGTTTGTCAAGGGTATGATTGTGGATCTCACACAGTCATTTGGCCAAGAAGCTCTCTTCCACATTTCTAGTCAGAGACCACTGTGTTCTTCCAGTTTTGTATCCAGTTGTGGTAACGTCTCAATTCAAACAGCGCAGGCAAGATAATAGCTTCTTTGAAGTCATAAGTAATACCATACACAACCTTCTGAGCTAACCTTTGAGTCTTGAGTTTAATTAGTCCAGCAGATCCCCTCAGAATCCACTCTTTAGATTAGATTTTTTAAGGCACCCTACCAAAACTAAGACAAGTAAATTTCTTGTCACCCATTGGTTACAGAGACATGTTCTAACACATTTTATTTGGAATAAATCTATGTGGGAACTGAAATTTTAATACCAATACTTTTTTACTCTATCTCATATTTCAACAATTCCTGTACATAGCTATGCTTTTCACCAATGCCTTGTTTTTCACCAATTTTTATAGTAGCTGTGAAGGATAGATACATTAGACAAACAAATCCACAGAAACTTACTTGTATAAGATAGAGTTTTTATAAAAGGTAAGTGTACATTCAGAAAGCACTCCAACCCAGTGCTGTTCAAGCCCATAAACTCAAATTAACCCATATTTCCAACACCAATCTACAAAGTCCTGCTCAATCTCACAAAACACATGAAATGATGCCAACTGAAGTTGGGAAGCCGAATCAGGGAGCATACAAACATCTCAGTGCTGGCAGGGGTCTCCTCACAGTTTCTCCAGCATCCAGGGCTGCACTTGAGTTAAGTCCAATTGACTTCTCCTCAGGGATGTCTTACAGGAAGTATGCCTTTCCTGCTGAACCAAGGACTGGTTGAGGCAGCTGCACCTTATTCTGACCATCAGAGGGCAAGAAACCCGAGAACTAGAAAGGAAAGACTCATCTAGCCTTTTTTTTTTTTTTCATCTAGCCATTTATCTCTCCACCCTTCACTTAACCTCACATGTCTTTAACAACAAGTCTGGCACAATAAACTTTATCTCAGGAGCAAAATGAAATAACTATTGCTATCAAGTTGATATGGAAGATAGTTTATTAAGAACATAGCATGCATATCTTTGTAATACATTTCGATGCATGTTGGTAGGGTTGACTAGAGAAGCAAATCTGGTGACCATCGTTTAGAGCTTTGTTTTAGGAGTAGTTACATATCAAGAGAGCATACCAGCCCAGGTCAATTCATGTCCATAAGACCAATATTAGCCCATGAGCACATCTTCATACTCATGCAGCCACACAGAATAATGAAAAATGCATCAGGATCACAGGGTGGTGGATGCAAACCCAAGTGGATCAAAAGTCAGTGAAAATATGGTGGAGATCCAACAGCACTGTGGATTGACAGCGAGTGGGAAAAGAAAGGAAGACAGGAAAGGAGGTTCCCACAGACTTACCTATGAAAAGGTCATGCCCACAAAGGGACATCTTCAGGCTGTGACCTGACTGACAAGTTGGATATCACCCCTAGACTTGTATATATTTTCAAGGTGACACAATATTGTGTAACTATCACTTTATATTTTAAGCGCTGACTTATAGGACTTGAGTGTTAGTCTGGGTAGACTAGAGGAACAAAATTTCAGAGACGCGTATATAGGTATAAGGAAAAGGTTTATATACAAAAGGAATGGGACATGGACAAAGTATCCCTGCCCAGTCCAGTTCAAAGTCATAAGTCCGGTATTAACCCATATCCCCGAAATCAGTCTATAAAGTCTTCTCGCAACTCACGAAGTCACAGGTCATTGGGTGCAGAATCCCGGTGCTGGCAGGGCACCTCCCCTCCAGGGCTCAACAGCAGAGCCCTGAAGAAGCAACTCATCGTTGGCAGAGGTCTCCATCTGGCCGTCCCAGCTTCAGTGGTCTGGTTCCATCAGGGCAAAGCTGTGTGGTCTCTCCGCCAACTCCTCCCGCTTCTCAAACACTGCCAGCTTGTCTTGTCCATGATTAATCATCTCTGAAACTAACTCCCAACAACTAGGGAAGATAGCTTCTCATCTTCACAAGGGAAATACCACGAGGTTTCCCAGGAGTCTCAGGTGAAAGCCATGCCCACACAGAGGCCTTATCGGCTACTCAGTGGCTATCTCCAGATTAACAGGCCAGACTCCACCCCTACATTTCAATTATAAAATTAACATAAGCACATGACTGCCACAACTTGGTTATATTTCATGTATTAGACACAATATTAAATGACTTAATAAAAGGAGTATAGCTTTGTGTAACTGAAAACACAAAAGACACTGGTTTCAGGTGAGGACTGACATAATTTCTTATAGAATATCGCTGATAAATTTGTTTTTTTCTATGTCTTTCTATTTTATTTACTCTCTATTTACCTTTCAATTAGGTAGATATTGAAGTTATTTTTTTCTAATAGTTCTCCAGAATATTTTGGAATGCCTGTTATTCCATAGTCCAAATTGATTCATTATCACACAGAATATACTGATATGAAAGGTCTGCCTTCCTATCAGACATGCGAACTGAGAATGGAAGAAGAGAAAATTTTCCAAATGCCAAATTATAGTAGGCAAAAAAAAGGAGGATCTAGACACTGGCATGGTAACAATAAAAACAAAATTTCCTTCAAGTGATTGGGCAATAAATTATTGTTTGTATGATAAGTGTGAAGGTTGTTATGCTCATGAGTGTTCTTGCTAATTATGGATGAGTTTTAATTATTCTCACAAAGGTCATTGATAGGCCAGTTCACAAACAGTTTTAAATATCATACTAAGGCATTTTTGATTTATCCTTATATTTGTAAAAAATAATTTTAATCAGGAGAATTAAATGATCAGATTTGTCTTCCTTAGAATGGTCACAATATTTTATACCATACACACACAAATACACATTTTGATTTTGCCATGGTAATTGTGTTTTTTAATAGCAAATAAATTAAGGGTCAGTTGTTAAAGAACAAGTTAAAATGAGATAAAAGATAAAGGCATCTATTTGTCTTATGAAGAACTATTTTAAAAAGAAAAGAGGTAAGCAGAAATGTATTTGACTTATTTGCTGAGGCACATTAATGGAAAGCACTCATCAATTTATACAAGTCCATGATACCTGCAATTCTTTTTCCTTCATGCTTTCCTCAGGCTGCCAACATGTGTGGGTCTTTAACCCTATGTACCCAAATGACATTGCCCCAAATTGAAATGACATTGCATTAGGGGATACCAAGTCAGTTCTTGCAAAATGTCTGAGGAAATAAAGAATTTCAAGCATATACTGAAAATAAACATAGTGAAGCACCAAAGATCTACTAAAATGATAAAATGCCTCAAGTGGAAGGCTATGAAATTTGAAAACAAAACTTCATCTACAGAACCTGTTCCTCCTTTAACCCATCCCTATCCAGGTATCATTTATCACCTTTTCCCACCAATTGGGAAGAAACTACCCTACCAGAACCCATGCCATCTAATAGATTTCTTCTTCTAATGATCATAGAAGACAACGTAGGTCTTCCCTCTATGGTTGCTCACGCTCATAAGCTTTATAAAGCAGCAGAAAGTCAGCTTTCTAGCAGGGAGCGGCTTTGAGAAATAATTTCTGCCCTTCCCAATGTACCTGTTAGCACCAGGAGTTAACCATGGCTCCACCTGGGTTCAGATTCGGGAGAAAGACCTGAGGTAAAGGGAAGGAGGAAGCCCCAGTGAAGCAGGGAGCACAGCAGCCAGTCATGCTGCAGGCATCAGCAGTACTATTAGAAGGCAGGAGGCGTGAACTCAGAAGGCAAGAGTCAGCAGATGCTAACTCGCCTTCAGCTCTCTGACAGCCTCAAGGGAGACAATTAACAGCAATGTCACCAAAAGCAAACCTCAGCCTTTGACCAGTCCCTGTGAATTGCGAAAAATAGCTTTTCATACACAGTTGTCAAGAAACCTGCTGAACAAAAGCATCTTCCAAATCCTCTGCCCTAAAGATGGGTTTCCTGAAAGTCAATAAAAATTTCAGCTAAAATAGATATAAAAGCAGCATTTGAAATATCTGCCAGCAGCATGATATTACCAATATTAACTGTGATCACTATGTATTATTGCCTGTTTCACTGTTGACTGTTCTGTTTTCTTTGGGAATTTGGGTGGGTTATTGTTGTGGTTCTTACTATTGTTATTTTTTCATTTTAATCCTTAAACCTGGACAAATACAGCACAAGTTTAATGTATGGGAAGTTCGCCAAAAGCCTTCATTGACATTATACATAAGTAACTTTATTTTCAAATACATACCAAGATAATACTCAATAATAATGATTGCATAAAAATTGTAAGTGCGCAGTATGCTTACAACTGCATGAACACATTTGAGTATTCTTTGCCTGGTGCATGTGTAGGATCAACGGCCATCACATCAATTTTGACTCACATGAAACTCATTGGAAGGTGTTATATTCACATATAGAGCTTATTATAGGCAAGGCCACATAGTAACATCAGGCATGAGAAGAAGCACATAGGAAAGAGTCTAAGAGAATTTTCTTGCATGAAGTTTCTGCCATGCTTTCCTTATAGAATCATGGAGTCTTACTTATAGGTCCAATGGATGGCAACATGAATGGAATCTTTCCATCCAAGGAGGCCCACCTGGATCTTGGTGTCCAGAGTCTTTGTTGGGACTCCATTGTGTAGGTGTGATGAACTGATCATAGTGGATGGTGTCACATTCCAGTCCATAAGGAGGCCTAGTTGACATGGTAGGTCCCAGGAATACCACCCCAAATCACATTGCTGGTGAGACTCTAAACTCTCACCCTACATCTCAGAGGCATTGACTGGTTAACCTCGGACTATACACAAAAAGGAAAAAAATGTAATTTTTATTTTAACAGTTTTATTGAAATAGAATTCATATGCCATACAATAGAATGGTTTAAATATATTTAAAAGAGTTGCAGCCATCACTACAATCAATTTTAGAATATTTTGACTCATTATTATTAATTCTGCGTTATCCCTAGCTACCATAGACTTCAGAACTATTTATCTACTTCTTTCAATGTAGATTTACCTATCCTGGATTTCAGATAAAGAAAACCATACAACAAATACCTCCAACAACACTAACAAAATAAAATCCCAAACAAAAATAAAGCAGAAAATAATAAAAATATAACAAAGTTATACATTGTAAGATACTTCTGGTCTTTTTAAACTCTTTTTGTGCCATGAAAGTTCTGTGTCCAAGATTCTACCAAGAGTATTTTCTGATCTTTCCTAAAAATTTTTGAAACATTTTTTAAAAGAATATTTAAACAGCCTTGATGTGTGCCTTGATTCATATAAAAGGAATTATTTCTCTTATCGATCAATTCCTTCTAGAGAATATGCATTGCTTGAAAAGTTTATAATTGAATTACAGGAAAGAAAATAAATAAAAAAGGAAGGTCTATCCTGGGGTCATAAAATATGGTAGAGCCACTTACTGATTTACATTTCTCTTTTCTACCATTCAATTATTATTTTTGTTAAAAAGGAAAAATATAAACAAAACAGTCCATATTGTTACATAAAATATGTTTTAAATCCTGTGGCCACTGAGTCGATGATGACTCAGAATGACCTTTGTAGGATAGAACAGAATGGAATTGCTCCCTTGGGTTTATAAGATTGTAAATCTTCACAGATACAGAAAACCTCAACTTTCCCTATTGTAATCAGTGTTGGGTTTGAACTGCTAGTCTTGAAGTTAGAAGCCTTAGAAAACTAATACTTAGCTCATTCTGCCAAAAGGACTCTTATTTAATAACCAAAGATAAAATTATACACTATTACACACTGTTAGCATACAAACATTTCAAATCTATTCTACTTCTGTTACAAACATTTCAGAATAATAAAACTAAATATGTATTCTCAAGAATAGTATTCATTTCCTATAGGAATGCAAAATATCAGATGCAACTTCCCGCAAGATTCCTTGTTATGGTTTATGATGCATTTTTGTAATAGAATAGTGTTGAGAAATATATGCACAAATATTGGTCACAAAGAAAGTCAATAGGCATCCAGAGCTCTTTCTTCTTGATGTTCTGATAGTCATAGAAACAGAGGACTTGAGGACTACATAATATTCCAAATAAACCATGTCCCAGAAATCCAGAAGATCCAGGTTCATTTACAATAAGCAACCTCCTCATACCAGCTAGATCCTGCTGAAAGCATTATCTAAATCATATTCAGGTTTCTCATCAAAGCATATTAACATTTTCTGGATGAAGACTCCCTGTCTGTAGTAAATGCCATCATCCTGCTGTAAAGAGGTATGTGTAAGGTTTACAAGAAAGTCTATGCTGAACCATTCATTTCTCCTGGTTATAATCTAGCCGGAGTCATGTGATGCACTGCAGTGGATGACACAGTGGGCTGCTAACTTCAAGGTCAGCAGTGAGAAACCACCAGATGCTTTACTGGAGAAAGATGAGACACCCTACTCCCTTACAAGGTCCCAGTCTCAGAAACGCACAGTCGCACTCTGTCCTGTAGAATTGCTCTCGGTCAGAATCAATGCGATGGCAATAAGGGAAGTTCGTGAGATATCTCCAGTGGAGAATGAGTGAGTTAGAGAGCCTGTGCCTCTGAAGTGTCATATAAGATGCAGAATTGTGAGTTGACAGCACTTTTCACTCTCACTGCTTTGAAATTGTCATTTAATTATCTCCTGACATTCACCAGTTAGTAATGAGAAATTTGCTGTCATTCTAATGGCTGCTCCTTTGTAGGTAATCTATCCTCTATTTCTGTTGATTTTTAAATTCTTCGTATTATTGTCCTTTGCAGGTTCATTATAATTTTAAAATGTGTCTGAGTATAGGACTTGATTCCATTTGTTCTACTTGGTATTCAATGTGCACCTTGCAACTTAGTACTCATATGTTCATTTAACTTTATAGCACTCTCAAACTCTTTCTTATTGAGTATTGCTTTCCTCTCAGTTTCTTTTTTCTTCCTATTTCTTTTTTTTTACTGAAATTATTTTCGGGAAAAATTCTGGACTCTACCAATTACCTTCTCTTTTTCTTAACTGTGCATAGATGCACTTTTATAACTCTCATCCTGTTTATTTTATGAACCACTATTTCCTGGTCCCAAATTGGAGTTTGCCATACCTTGAGTGTTGGTTTTCATTTGAAATATATATGTAACTTTAGAGTATATATTTCAATATATGTTCATATACTTTCATTTCATTCTGCTTTTAATTTTGCATTTGTCACATTAGTTATGTCTGAATAAAACCTTAGGGGCCCTGATGCCATAGTGGGCCCCCTGTTGGGCTGCTGACTACGGTCAGTAGTTCAGCACCACCACCTGCTCCGTGGGAGGAAGGTGAAGCTTTGTATTCCCAGAAAGATTTACAGTCTCACAAGCGCCTGGAGGTAGATTCCATATGCTCTATTGCATTGCTGTGAGTCCAAATTTACATGATGGAAGTGAACCGTGAAGTAATATCTGTCTGAATATTCGTGGAAATTATATAGATGCATTTTGCAAGAATCTGAGTAAAGTAAACTTAGGTTTTATTCTCATCAGTTCCCATAAGCTGCATGGAAAAGTTTTGAATATGCACCCACTGATAAACAAATAGAAGTTGAGGGCACTTTTGCAGCTCCATCAGCTTGGCTCATCAGGAAGCATAATGGAGATTCAGATACATCGAGTCACTTGCAGTTTTCAAGATCCTCAAAGATCTTGGAGTTCCGTGAAAGTATTGCTATATCTCCATAAGGCACGAATACCACTAGTCCAATCATACTACATCTTTCACTCCAGAATTTTGATCCTGGATGATTAAGAATCAAACAGATCATAGATTGAGGTTTATGAAAGGCCGAGCCTAGACCATCTTAACAGCATGCAGTGGAGGAAAGGTGTAAATGAAAGCTCAAGTTTGTAAATACTACCAGATTCAGGAAAGAAAAAAAAGCTGCCAAGGTTACTTTGTGGTAGATATACCATTGCTAAATATTATTATTTTATGGTAGCTTATAGTTCTTCCTTCTCACTATTTCTAGTATTGCTTTTATTCAAACCTAAGCTGTATGTAACCCAAGCCATGGTGTTTTCAGAAGTTTTGTATGCTTTTAAAAGCCGAGCAGTCCACGGGGAGAGTGAAGAACCAATCACTAAGGTGGGATTGAAGCCTTCAGGCTGTGCTGTTGGTAAGGAAGGATGAGTGTGCCCTCAACATATAAGCTATGGAAGCTGCAGTCTGGGTTCTCCTTCGGGGCAATGGTGGCAGAACTTCATCTAGCATGCTTGGACATATTTAAGGGGACAGTTGGGGATATTTTGCTTGGTAGGGTTGAGGATTAGTGGAGGAAGAAAGGCCCTCAAAAATATGAGTTCCCAAGGAGCAAGAATGGGCCTCACACATAGGACTGGGCAGTGTGTCATTCCATTGTACATAGGATTGCTGTGAGTCAGACCTACTAACAACAATTGGACCCACTAATAGGTTTCATACTTAAACGATCCATAAAACCTGATAGCTGCTGATCTGAGTGTTGGTTCTATTGAAAATAATCGAGAAGGAGGTGTATTATGAAAGAATAGCCTTGGATAATGATTTTGATGAAAAACAAAACAAAAAACTCCCTGACAACCAGTTGATGCTGGCTCAGGGAGACCCTATGGGACAAGCTAGAAAAGTCAGTTGAGGTTCTGCGACTGTAACTCTTTAGGTGAGTAGAAAACCCAGTCTTTCTCCCCTGGGGCAGCTGTAGTTTCAACCGCTGACCTGATCACTAGCTTGCCCAACATGTAACTGCGACACCAGGGCTCCTGTAAGGATTACGATATCTGCAGGTAATCAAGATACATGGGCTTTAGCATCTGGAAGGTATGGAATGCAAAGTTGCAAAAGAATACTTAGAATTTTTTATTGGAAGTGCAAAACACAAATGTTCCCAAATTTCCCCAGGTGTCATCAACACAGTCTGTAGATATAAATGTGTCAGTTATATAATCTCCTATCAACTTGAGCAAAGGGGTGGAGTCTAGCCTGCCAACCAGGTCATAGTCTATGATGCCTCTACGCGAGCATGGCCTTCTCCTGGGGATTCTGAGAACTCCTGTCTTCCTCTCTGGAGGAGGGACACACACCCTCTCTGCTTCGCCTTCCTTCTGTCAAACCAGGGGGAGCCACACTGATTGCAGGCAGAGCCCAGGAGATGATTCCACCAGCACTGGATTCATAATATTTTTCACCCACTGCTCTGTGATCTTCCTCCTTTCAGAATGGTTGCATATGTGGTATGAGTCTGAAGGAGAATTTATAGACTAGTATTAGACACATGGTCTAATACTGGACTTATGGACTTGTTCAGGACCAGGATGGGATTTTTTTTTAAATATACAATTACTCTTTGATATAAAGTTCTCTCTTACATATAAATGAGCAACTCTGGATTTATTTCTCTGGTCAACCTGGACTAACACAATAAGAGAGACATATTTGTTTCTTTTTTTTTTTATGTGGCTGAAAAAACTACCTGAAGAGAAGTTTGGTGGTATTATATGGGAAAGCAAAGATATATTTTAATTGATAATCTGATATTTTAATAATGTGCAGGTTTCGTTTGGATTGGCTAAGGGTCAAATGAAATTGCTCAAAGTTTAAGATTTGTTGGATACAGCAAGGAGAGAATTTAGAGGCGGTTGAGGTGAGAAATTCAGAGTCTCAGGGCATAAGCTGCCCATACTTTTTTATTGAAGGATTGATGACCTTTCTGAAAGTCCTCATAACCACTATCATCCAGTTGCTTCCAACTCAGAGTGATCCTGTAGGGCAGAGTAGAAGCACCCCTTGGGTTTTGGAGATGATAATTCTTTAGAATAATCAAAAAACCTCCTCTTTCTCCCAAGGAGCCATTGGTAGTTTTGAAATGCTTACCTTACAGCTAGCTACCCAACTCATAACCCCCCACAGTGTTAGGGCTGTGAAAATCCCCATAGTGAATGAAAGAAAAAAATTTGCCTTGGAAAAAGCTTCCTGGAACAGTAAGATTATGTTAATAATAAACTTGGGTGGCAATATTCAATAAATATAAGAAGCAATTGTATATGGATAGATGGTTTCAGTTGTCAAAGCCATGGATGTCTATAACAGGGACAGTATTTGATAATTGGGGGTGAGTTGTGTTTTATAATGTTCTACAGTTTATGAATCAAATAGAAAGAAGTGTATCAAAACAGGGGACAGCAGTAACTAGATTTGCGTTTTGGTCTTGTTTGTAAGATTTTGTCAATAATAAATACTAACTGTGCCTAAAAATAAGAAGCAGTGAGGGTAAATGCAATGCCAACCAAAGGACAGTAAGCAGTTGAGCAGGTTAGTAGTCAACATAAGGGAATATTGAGGATGTGCTCCGGAGAGGCTCAAAATAATGTTGTACTTGAAACGTGAATAATTATGGGGCTGCTCATTATATGAAGACAGACAGCTACTTCTTACATCCGTTACGAGGACTGCCCCATCCATTTCATATCATTTGAGCACACGTTAGTCCAGAGCTTCTTAACTCTAGCTGCAAATTAGAATCCAATTACAAATATACGGGGCAGACTCCAGAATAATTGAACCTACATTTATGAAGCTAAGATCTGCCCTTCCGAAGTATTTGAGCTCCCTTGGTAACTTTGATTTTCAGCATGGTTTTAGACCCATATGGAGAATTCGAATATCTAATGATTAATCTTTGACTTTGAGGGATGTAGATTTGAACTTTTATAAAAGATATCATTGATAAAGACTGCAGTGCCTTCATTGCACACTGGTGACTTGATCAAATTCTCTGGACTTTTTGAAAGGTGAGGACCAAAAGCATACATATTTTTTGCATTTCAAAATGAATTTATATTTCAATAAACTTCTGAACTTTGGACTTGTATATCTCTTGTATATCTTGTATATCTCTATATTTCTTTTGCTGAATAAAACTAGCAAAATGTGGTCACTATCATATCTGTAAAGAGAATGGCCCACCATAATGTGAAATGGGAACATTGACTTTCACCTGTCAGACTTGAACCTCCTGAGCACACACATACTTTAAGTTTTCAATCTGACCAAACATTGAAATGTACAATCCTCCTCCTCCTCCTCCTCCTCCTGTAGAGAAGCATCTTGTGATCACAGACATGTCCTCCATAGTTCATTGCTTGTTCCCGTCCCTCTGTGGTGGGCTTTCTCCCATTAAGCAGGTTGCAAACAAAATATCACCTGGACCTACAGAGAGGTCAGTACTTTTGATGAGGGTATTCTTCTCCAGAGAGAATTCAAATTCAGCTTCTTGCTTTCATTTGCAGCTCATATTTCCCTGTAGATAGTTAATTCAACTGGAGGATTTTCTATTCTGAGGAAGTTAAACATGCATTAATGAAAAATGACCAGAAGTAAAGCACTTATTAGAATTTAATTACAGAGCAAATTGTGTTTTTTTATTAGTTACAATGTGATCTTGCTTCCTAAAAGTGGTGCCCACTCTTTTACAAATCTTCAACTTTCTCCCTATGCAACAACCAAATTATCTTAATGGGTGTCCAAGTGACAAATTAGATGAATGCCTTCCCCCTGAGTCATTTTCTGATAAAGACACATCGTTTAGTTGCAAAATGACAAAGTATGTGTTCAAAGTGACAAATCATTTAATTAAAATTTACAAGCAGTTAAATACTGTTTGACCCAATGGAAGCTCTTATCATGAATCAATTTCAGAGGAGGAACAGGCTTTTCAGAAAAAATCAATCCCAAATAACCACTGCACTTTGAATACATTACACAATCTCTATTCAGTCTTGGTGAACTTCTGTTTTGGTCCATGACAGTTTTAACTTGGTCCAAAAAGAATTTCAATCTAGTTGAAAAGAATTTAAGAGTTTTACTTAGTACTTAAACTCTATTCGGTTTCATGAATATTTAATACCACGTTCAATGTGCAAACAAAATGCTCTTCTATCTTAAGAGAAAACAGCTAAAATTTTGATGAGTTATGGTTTTTTATTGCATTTACAGGCCAATGGAAATTGCACTCATCTCTCATGAAAAGGCTGGGTAGTTTTTATTGTTTGAGAAGAAGGGTGGCTATTGCATTTACTTACTAATACAGTAAATGTAAAATTGCCAAAGTAACATGCTTTATTATTTATGCTGCCAACCACATAATATGAGGGCACTTTCATAAAAAATATAAATTAGTGAAATTTAACATGCCAGCCGGCTATAGATCTGTTTTATGGTTATGACATAGCAGGTGCCCTTCTATTTTAGCTGTGCCCCGTAATGAAGTACATATTTAAGCAGGGTTGAAATGCAGATAAAAATATGATGCATATAAAATGAGACCATTCCTTTCTCTGGTGACAGTGTACTTTACAAGCTCCATCATTAGTAGTTAATGACTTGAGATTCTTTTCACCAGTTCACCTCAGCTTTTTGCTCATCTGTTACATGCCAAGGTTGATAAGGTCTTGAGCAATGTGTTTGCTTGATTTAGGTCATAAAACTTTTAACACTGATGGATTCATCTGTTGGGGAGCACTCACCTATGAAGAAGGAAATTCCTTCATGGGGTTGGAGATAGCACACTGTGCCACTGTCTAAGCTACCACGATAAATAGAAATGAACAATGAAACATCAAAAATATAACTAGTCATGCCTTCAACTGTGTCTCCCCAAAACATGTATTGAAACCCTGGCTCCTGTAGACGAGACACTGTTTGGCAATGCAGCTTTTTATTTTATACTAATTAGGTAGGTCTGAGTAAGCTGAATCCTAAATGGAATCAGTTTGTTTTGTTTTGTTTCGTTGCTATTAAATAAAAGCAAATAGTTTTCTGGAAGGTAAGGCACAGTTTAAGCCAGGCCTAGCAGAGCCTTCAGGGGAAACAGCTTCCCCAGGAATTACAGGAAATAATAACATAATATTTGATTGACTTATAAGTAATTCATAAAAAGCAAATGGAGGGTTAACAAAAGTAGGGACTTTAAAGTGCTGGGGAGCAAAACATTTGTGTGTTTATATGAGTGATGAGAGCTACGTGTCATAATTGCGAGCATCCAGGGAATGCTTTTCTGAGAACTTGCTATTAAAACTGCTTTCTCAGGCAAGCCTGTTCATAGGAATGCACTGTAAAGGAGATTTTTTAATAATGCTCTATATGCAGGCCTCTGAGGACAGACTATGAACACCTCACACCTGTCTAGTCACAGAGGAAAAGTCCTCTGGAACAGACAGTGGTCAGAGCACTTGTTTGTCCCTCAGCAGAAACACTTTCCATTAGAGGTGATTGTTATATGCTGTCAGTTTTGTTTAAAAATGAGTGGGATAATTCCACTATGTTATGATTCAATTTCTCCATAAGCTTTTTATGGATATAACCCCCTTCTCACTCGGTGCCAGGAAGTGGGTTCTGGCTCCAAGAGAGCCTAGAGGACATGCTGGAACTGTCCCTTTGTGTTTCCTAGGCTGCCATTTTTCACCGAATGGAAAACCTTGTCTTTCTCCCAGGGCGCAGCTGGTGTTTTCAAACTGCCGACCTCGTAGTTAGCAACTCCAGGCAGCACCATGCACCAGAGCTCTGAATTATGTTACATTGGCATATCTGCATATCTAGAAAGTGTCTTATTCTCTTGGAAACTTAACTTTTCCACCATTAACTGTGTAAGGAAAAGTGATAGTTAAACATGCTGAGAAGCAGGATGCTTTCCATTGGATGTCTTAGCAATCTATTACTCACAGTGTAGTTTACCATTCCATTTACAATTTACAAAAATGATAAATTCTGCTTGATTTATGCAAACAGTTATCATAGTTATCCCCAAATCCTTAAAATTAATGTACTGCATGCAAGTCATCAGTATGCTTATGATACCAAATATCAAGTGTACGCATACCTATGATTTTGATGTGCTTTTTTTTTCAAATATAAGAATAATTTATAAGAGATCAAGGTGCTTCATCCTTACTGACCATTTTCCATAATGCTGTTTATAATATCCTGAAAAATGCACAACCTCTAATTATATTTGGTCATTATAAAAAACAGGTCATAAAAGGCAGATGAGAAAACTTCTCATTTAAAAAAATTAGTTAGTTCACCTGTCAAGGTTTTCTCTCATGTGAAAAATCCTCTTATTTTCTAAAACAAAACACTGAAGAAAAAAGATTCCGTTCTCCTGATGCTACCAAGGCCGTGAAATTTGACTCTGATGTACTAGTACAAATGACATAGCACGTGTTTTCCCAGTGACAATCATTTCCTGGACATTTTTTATTATTTTTCTCCCATCCTAACACCATGACAATGACTTTAGCGAGCTGAGACACTTCAGGTCTGTTTCTCTAGCACCTTAAACACTTCCACTACAGTCTCAGGATTCTTTCACATAATTCCACTTCTAGCTTAACGCACTGATGAACCTGGTGGGATCACCCAGGCTGCTTTCTGGCAAAATGTCTGAACTTGAACTGAGAAACCATAGGCCAATATCCTCTATTTTCATTTCATTTATTAATTTTATAAAACAGAATTGCGTGAATATATATGTTCTGCATTTCTCCATAAATGTCAACAATCAAACAAATGAGACCAAATCTTTTCACCATGACAATGTAAAACAAAAATCTGTTGAAGCTATTAAAATAGATCTTTAGAGATTTAAGTGTCTGCTCCAGGGTAACCCACAATTTTTACTACAGGTTTGACAATCTTATGTGTAAGTCTGTCTGAATCTTTAAACACTCCACAGAGCTGTTTTTAGACTCTCCTTTCCCCCAGCTTCATTAAGGCAGATACGACATTTCGTGGGAGTGGTATGTGGATCCCTATCAGCTTCCACTCTCTTTGTGAATGCCACTATGATTATTTCTATTGCTGGGATTGTGCTTCCTCGCTTTTGAGTCCACTCTCCCTCATAGCAACCTGTGAGCCACAGACTGAAACCCGCCCATCCAGCACCATCCTCGCTATCGTTCTTATGGTTGGGCCCGGGGTTGCTGCGCCGTGTCGATCCAGTGTGCAGAGGGACTTTCTCTTTCCCCACCGCCCCTCCACGCTTCCAAGCATGATGGAGATGCCGTCCTCCTGGTTGCATGTTCAAAGTACAAGAGAGGATGCCGTGCCATCCTTCATCGAAAGAGCATTCCTTTTCTACCTCTCACAAGATCAATTTGGCTGTTCTTTTGGTAGTCTATCACATTTGGGGTACTATTCTCTGACAACACAATTCAAATGCATCGATTATTTTTTGGTCATCTTTATGCAGTGCCCAGCCTTCATATCCACATGAAGTGTTTGGAAATACCATGGTTTGGATCAGGCACACCTTAGTTGTTAACTTCGCATCATTGCACCTCAACACTCTGAAGAATTCTTATGCAGTAGATTAACCCAATGTAATTGTCCTTTGATTTCTTGACTGTCGTTTGCGTGAGCATTGATTATAGATCCAAGCAAGAGGAAATCCTTGACAGCTTCATTTTTTTCTCTATTTATCATACTGCTACTTATTGCTCTAGTTGTGAGTTTTTGGCTTAGCTCATATTGAATTGTAATATACACTGCAATTCTTGTTCTTTGTCCGAACATGCTTCAAGTCTTCCTTACTTTCAGCCAGCAAGGTTGTGTCATCTTAATGTCACAGGTTGTTGTAAGTCATCCTCCAATCCTGGTAATACATTCTTCTTCTTATAATCCAGTTTCTCTGATTATTTCCTCAGCATATATATTGAATACGATTGTGAGCAGATAGCAGCCCAGATGCACTTCTTTCCTGATTTTAAACCATGCAGTATGATTTCTTCAATGGCCCTATTTCCAAACAAGTTTATATTTATAGATATGTGGCACAAGAATATTAATGTAACATTTTAGAGACTATGATCCAGTCTATAACACATGCCATTCTTTGTTTCTACTTTGCGCTTTTTCTTACTGCTTTGATGAGTTGTCTATTACATAGATATCTTTTAAATTGTCCATTTTTAATTTCTTTTCAAAGTTACCATACTGGTAATAATGAATAAAAACGATACCAATCTAGTAGATCTGGCAAATCCTCTTAATCAGTATGAGGGGCACTTAAACAAGAGTAGAGTTTACTGGTACCTATAGCATTTGGTCAATTTTGACCTTATATTTTCTTTTGATTGCGGTTTTGTTTTCCTTTTTTTTCTTCTGGGTGAGGGCGGGGCATTACATCTTTAAGAGATGAGCAAAGCGTCATTTTCCCTATTGCTGTTAGCTGTCATGCAGTTGACTCTCCAGCTTATATACCATAGAGTTGAGCACTGCCTGGCCCTGGTCCAGCTACACACTCATCAGGAGGGTTTGAGCCCTTTGTGTTGCGATTGTGTCCGTTCATCTCACCGCGGGACTCCCTCGTATTCACTGACCTTCGACTTTAAACTTCACCCTCATTTTCTCAATAAACAGAGTCTTGGCATAGTATGGAAATCCACCTATGAAATGCAGGAAAGATATTTTCCCAATTCTAATCTTCTCCAGGAAGAGGTGCTCTGATTCTGAGTAAACAGCTCCTCTCTGGATTTCTACCTATTCCAGGCATCTGGCAAATGTATCCTCTGTTTACTTCTAGTCATTTTCTCTGTTACTTTTCTCTGGTGAGGATTCCTTGGGGAAAAAGACAAGGGTCTAGTAGAAACCTTTTTATAAAATATTTATCTACACCATTCTTCCACCACATAGAATTACTTTTACTGAACTCCATATGTACACTTGATACAACACTGGATATACCATCTAATATTTAATTTATTTTGTTTTTTTTGGGGGGGGGCATCACTGCCCTCTGGTGGAGAGCTTGCTCCTGGAGAGCTGCTGCTGGATTTGAACCACCAAGCCTTTGGGCCGCAGTCCCACACTCAACCACTATGTCACCGGGTCACAGCCCATATCTACTATTTTAATAGCCTGATCTGTTTTTTTACACATAGCACACGTCTGTGATTACGATCATAATCTCAGGAGTAAGTCAGACCGTGGTTGTAACTGCAGTTTGACATTTGTCCTAGGGATGCCTGGGTGGTTGCTTGACATCTGTATGATGCCATTACATTGTGGGTGAAGGTTAAATAACTTAGGAAAAGGCTCTATAGAAGTGAGTAGCATGTGTATTCGGAAGAAAATTATATTGCCTTTATTTTACTGTTAATGACTTCATTCTCTGTTTTTAATTATACAATCCCTTCAAAGCTCTCTCTGTATTTGGCTTCTCCTTCCCCCCTTTAATTGTGTTTCTTACAAGTTAAAAACATCTTTTCTGATCTCTGTAGGTTGTCTCTTTCCAGGGCTGTCTTATGGATCATTGACATTGAATATGTATGTGACATTCACTTATGTCATTTATAGAAATCAGATGGGAAGATTAGACATAACCGAAAAGCGTGTCCTTTTAGTAACATGTGTGGAGCCTCTATGGTTCCAGAGGAAGTACCAGTAGAAATTATCAGAGTGATTTGCAAAATTGTGTGGGCCACTTTGATTATTCAAGTAGGAAACTGATATGCATTCAAGTTTTATAAGAGAATGCATTTGTTTAAATTTTCTCAACAAAAAATAGAGACCTTCAAATTTGGCATTCATGAACAAGTATAGGATATTAATTTAGACTCAATATTATGTAAATCATAAAGAACAACATTTACAAATAATCTATATATTTTTAAGAATTTACATCAGGATAATGTATTATTAAAAATAAAGAAAGAAAAATTGTGATATGGTATGTTGGCTAAGGATGTTTTATATCTTATTAATTTATAAGAGACATGAAACTGCTCTCTTTTGAAAACCAACAAGATACATTTATACTTAATATAAATTAAGAACTTCTCCCTTGATATTATAGATAGATAACACTAGATGAACACCCACTGATACAAAAAGAAACAGGCCTTTTTCTAATCATAAAGAAAACAAGTAATCTCTGAGTGAAATCTCACCCCCTGAGAGAATGATAAGATAGGCTTATCTCACATACAGACAATAGACAACCTGAAAGAGAGCTGAGAGAGAGAGAGAGAGAGAGAGAGAGAGAGAGAGAAACTGGCAATGATATGGAATAAAGTTTAGAAAAATAAACAAAAATTAAAGGATATTAAAACAAAGCAAAATCTGCAACTGCTTTTTATATTAGAAGGATTTAGTCATACAGATTTTAATATAAACAAAGTAGTATGTTTCTAAGATTGTTCTGCTGCTCTTTCTTTTTAAACTGGTATCTTCATCTTTATTCCAACATTATAAAGTGCTTCTTGGATTCTATCTCCAAATACTCCCACAACCCTCCCTGCTTTGTGAAGTCATCCATACTTCCTGAGAGCCATATCTAACTACTAGGCTACCAGAGATCTCTAGACTACTAGACTCTAGTCTACTAGAGATCCTAGATAGTGAATAGTAATGTTGACTGATGGCATCATGAGGAGTTGGAATTGATTTGATGGCAGTGAGTTTGTTTACAGGCTTCCTGGAATAAGCATGTCAAGCACCCTCGTGGCATAGTGGGGCATGCATTGGGCAGCTGATCTCAGTGACGGCACTTCTCACACATGCGCACATCCTCAGAAGAAAGATGAAGCTTTCTGTTCCGGTCACATTGCAGCCTCCGAAACCCACAGGGGCAGTTCTCCTCTATCCTGTCTTGTCACAATGAGTCAGAATTGACTCGATGGCAGTGAGCCCGGAGCAGGTGTTATATACCAGCAGTGTGTTGTTCAATAACTTGGCCTATCACTTCCTATTGAAAACAGCCTCATAAGATTGATGCATTTTTTTTAATTTTCACATTTTATAATTAAAAATTTTAAGTTAAGGAAAATACCCATCAGAGCTTCAACTGGTTTGTGGAAAACTAGATGCCTGAAATGGAAACTTTATAGTGGAGCTCACCTTCAACGGTGTCAATGAAAGCCTCCTTAATTTTCCCTAGATCTCAGTGCCTTTTTTTCCCCTCTAGTTTGAACACTCTTTTCCACGAGCACACAAAGAGTATTTGGGAGGGAGGGGGCATCACTGCCCTCTGGTGGTCGTGGGAGCTACCCGGCGCTGCTCCTGTGAGCCGCTGCTGGATTTGAACTGCCAAGCCCGCGGGCGGCAGTACTGCACTCAACCACTTACACCACCAGGACTCAGGACCACAAATAATATTTTAAATACTGAAAACTCTTGCCTCAATACCTGTGGTTAACCCTCCTTCAGAAGCATTGCCCTAGCATAGAAATTTTGGCTGTTATTGGCTCCATTATCTAATCATACTAGTACTTTATCCATCTTCCTCAACCTAATTCAAAAGTATATGTAACTCAGGAATGCATGTCAGGAATTAAATGTATGAAAACTTAGCTTTGGTATAAGAAACGGTTTGCAAGTTAGGTAAGCGAGCAAAAAGTTCAATTTGACTGGCAGCAGAAAGTTTTGACAACTATGAGCAGTGGATGTGAGAGAATTTAAACCATAAAATTTAATCTAGTAGCCTTAAATAAAAAGAAAACTGGTGCATGCAGTCTGTCTAATATCAGATAGTGAACAATTTGAGAGATTAGTTTAGAATCTACAGAGAAACTGTTTTTTCCTTTTTCCTCAGTGGAGAGAGGCGAAGACTTCATGGAAGAGAAAATCTCCGAGTTAATCTTTTAAAGTAAAGACTGCTATAATTGGAAGAAAAGTTGTCCCCAAGTTACAATACTATTTTCCAAAATATCGACTAAAAGATGGAAGGGAGAGAATTTTGCTTTGACTGAAAAAAGAAGATGCTTAAACAATGGAAAGAGATAAATGAGACAAGAAAAAATGACCAGGGCTGATAAAGAACTTGACGCTTGCAGTCTGTAACTGGGTTTGATTTTGTGTGTCAAGGGAGAGTTTGAGGAATAGCATGACATGATCCAAGAGACAGTGGGGAGATAACGTTGTCAGAGACATATGGAACTGATGGGAAGTGAGAGATACTAAAGCACGAGGGCCTTTAAAGAAAAAGTTAAAGTCATTTAGGCAACAAATGGCCAAGTTCTTGCTCTGATATAATTCTATGTCCAAAGATGCACTTGATGAAGATTTGGAGAAGGATTCAGAAAATGTCTCTGTTGTTACCAAAGGAAAGTTCAAATAAAACTTCCAGATTAACATAATAGCGAAGAGGTCTTAACACAAATTCTACAGTGATATTAGTGACATTTTTGTTATTGCTAAGGTTTTTTTAAAGATACATGAATTTTTCATTGATGAGAAGCTAAATTTGATCCAAGTTTTGTTATTGAGTTGGCCAGAGTTTTCAGAGCAAGTAACAGTATAGCTTATTCTAAACAAGTAATTTGCTTAGTATGTATCTTGAATGTTGAATGAAAGCTGGCCATAGTCATTGTTTGAGCTTTACAATCAAACCATCAATGCCATAAAGATTCTGCATTTTTTCCCATCTCTCATCTCTGCTTGCCTCTCTGAGGATTTCTTCGGGTATCATCTCTGTGGAGTCTCAAACCTCCACATTGCAGCTTACATCATCTTTACCCTTATGCAAAATGAAAATAAGACATCCACTAACAGTTGTCGCAAAATGTCCAGGGAGGTCTTGTCTTTCACTAGTTTTGTTCACGTGCTCACTCTTGAATCAGGTAGTCCTAATCAATGATGGTTTGGCCACACCTGATGACTGATGGAAACTTTTTAGAGTAGTTTTGTGTAGGAAGTGTGGGAGGGAGTTGGGGCAATTCACTACCCAAAATGTATTGATTAAGAATGGTATCTAGATATCACCCAAAAAGGATTCTATGCAAATACCATATTCACCTACGCATGTCTAAATATTTTCACCTGCACTCCCTCTTGCCACAAAGAGAGAAAATGAGAATATTGTCCAGTTTATGCAACCACCTCCTCTCTATGGATTTCAAACTTATACACAGAATTATTGACATCACATCTCTAGATGCCATTCTTAAAATCTGGAAAGCAATGGAAAAATTAAGCTCTTCTGTCCACACTCTCAAAATACTCAATCTAATGCAGAGAGTAGAATAAGATGGAAGTAGAAAACAGGATAAAGTAAAAAACCAAATTCTTTCTGGGCAAAAAGAAGAAATAATACTTCATGTGACATATTTTTTTAGTTTGGAGGATTTTCTGGGTCAACTGATCATCAGAGGTACATGTAAAATGTAAGCCCTGGACATTGGTTAAACCATTTGAGTTCTGTTATTAAAACTTGCTCATGCTGTTGCTGAAGAGGGGGTGGGGCCGGGGGTTGGTGCTCTTAGGTCTTATCTTACCTAGATGCCACTACATCACATTCTAACTTTATAAATTACTTTCACATGTTGTGTATTAGTCAACTAGTTCTAACGTCAGAAACTGAGAATTTAGACTACCAAATGAATAGCTATTCCCATTGGTAGAAAAAACTTCATAGAAACTCATATGTGTAAAAAAAACTCATATGTGTATAAGAACTTTATGTACAAAGCAATTGAACAGTGAGAAAAACATCGCAACTCAGTCATAACCAAGGTCATAAGTCTGACATTAACCCATATGTCTGATATCAATATGTAAGTCCTCTTCATACTCACAAAACACATGCAATGATACCAAATGCAGAACAATCAAAAGCCAGTGGGCAAAATGTCTTTGAATCCAGTTGTGCTGTAAGCATCTCAGTGCTGGCAAAAGTCTTCACATGACTTCTCTAGGTCCAGGTTTCTGGCCGCATCAGGGTAGGTCCATGTGGCTTTTCCTGAGAGATGTCTTGCAGGGAGCCAATCTTGTTAGTCAAATGTCTCCAAGGGAGTGAGTTAGTGTCTCCTTCCAAGAAGGAAGTACCAGATTTCCAATAATTCTCAGAGGAGAAGGCCATGTCCACACAGAGGTCTCATTGGCTATCTCCAGATTGACAGGGTAGATTCCATCCCTACATTCTTAATCCTCAAATTGACACCAGATTAAGTGACTGCCACAGTGTGTAATGCTGATACTTGTGGCAGTGATATGCTTATGTTATTTTCATGATTGAGATGTAGGAGTAGAGTCTAGTCTGTTAATCTGGAGATAGCCATTGAGTAGCCAATGATGCCTCTGTGTGGGCATGGTTTTCTCCTGATACCTCTGAGAAATCTCGCGATATTTCCCTGGTGAAGATGAGAAGCTATCGCCCCAGTTGTTGGGAGGTAGTCTCAGAGACGATTAATCACGGACAAGATAAGATGGCAGCGTCTGAGGTACTGGAAAAGCCACACGGGTTGGCCCTGATGGAACCAGACCTTTGAAGCTGGAGAGGCCACATGGGGACCCCTGCTGGTGATGAGTTGCTTCTGCCAACACTGGATGCTGTTATGAGCCCTGAGTCCTGGAAGCGAGCAGCCATGGGGAGACTCCTTCCAGCGCCAGGGTTCTGCAACCACTGACCTGTGACTTTGTGAGTCGGAAGGAGACATTATGGACTGGTAGCTGGCATATGGGCTGATATTGGACTTATATGACTTTGAACCGGACTGAGTTGGGACGCTTTCTCAGTGTTTCATTCCTTTTGGATATAAACCCTTTCCTTATATCCATATGAGTGTCCTTGAATTTGCTCCTCTAGTCTACCCAGACTAACACACTTGTAAAATCTGCTTGCAGGTACTAATGCAACCTACTAGAGAAGATTCTGTATGTAGGGTGCCTAGTCACAAACTCAAGTTCTGACTATTGTCTGCCCTAAAATGTTAGAAAGCACCTCCATTTCCTCATCTCTAACCAATAATAGCCATATGATTTCATTGTGTTCTGATCAAATTGGCAAATATGTTTTTTAAAACACACTTTGAACATTGCATGATAGATAGTGGGTTCCCAATAAACATGAATTTTTATTTTCTGCAAAAATATCCTTTGATGGAAAAAAAGTGAAACAAATCTGGGGAGAAATAATAGAATGAAGCAGTGGGACCCAAAATACTTTTAAAATGTTAGATTTCATTACCCTATTCTCACCTTAATGAAGAGATCACAAAGACAAGCATGCTAGAGCAGAATGCTGTGAAGAAAGCAGATGGTGCCCGGGTATCAGTTGACATATTTCTGGGATCTTCAAGGTTTGTATTCAAACAAGCAGCCATCTAGGTGACGCATGACCTAAATCCACAAAGAAGAAGCACACTTACCTGTGTGACCCAAAGATGAAACTAAAGTCTCAAAACTTAAATCGTGTACATATGATTTGTAAAAGGATAAGGAGGACAGTGGGAGCCCAAAATCTATCTGCAGAGTATATAGTCAGGTTAATTCTCTGATAGGTCCCCTCTGACCATAGGCAAGTGAGCCAATTACCTTTACTATGAGACTAAAATAGTCTTATTTTAAACTTGATTATGAAGAATTAAATCCCTGCATAATATGGTACTTGGTCAGTTGACTTTCCTCTTGGCCCAACATGAGTTTGGTGTAGGCTTAAAATTGTGTTGGTGGTCTTTTCCTTATTACTCTTTATTTTTATCCTTATATGCTATCATTATTTTCTTCTTTCTGTGTTGTTTTGCTTTAAATTGTATATGTTAGGTTTCAGGTTCATGAAACACAGGAGTGGATGCATGGAGATAACTGATGTAATGGACTATTGGGGTCTGGGGGAGAGTATGAGGGGAATTGGAGAGCAAACAATGGATTCATAAGGGGGTGGAGGGAACACTTGACCTGATTGTGATGATGTATATACAATACTTTTTAAAAAGTGATTTAACTATGGAAGTATATGATATGTGAGTTTTATATCTAGAAAATTATAGAAAAAAGATAGAACTCAGAGATCACCCTTAGTTATCATGGGTGAAGGAAGAGGTTTTGCTAAGGGAACATTGAATTCAGGTTAATGGGGGTGAAATAAGTAGGAAAAGAATGTCAATAGTGGCTGTACAGCAGAGTAAAATTAATGATCCTCAATTATAAATGTAGAGGTGCTGAATTTAAAAATGTTTTTTGTGTATATTTTTGCCACAATTAAAAAATAATTACACTAAAAATGAGTATAAGGAAAAAGAAAATAGTCCAATGTGGATTGTGGTAATGATTGTACAACTCTTCTTAATATGATTGAACTACTCAATTGTATGATATGCGGAAGAAGTGGGACAGGTTGGTTCTTGAGGCAGGAAATTGGGCAAGAGAAAACTACCAGGATCTTTCTAAATTAAAGTGGTTTGCAAAGCCTCATTGAGGTTATTACATTTGACCTAACCCCACCCCCACTTCATTCTGTGATGGAGGTAGGATAAATCATATGTCCTTATTTTTTAAAAAGCAATCCCAAACCTACTGTCATCAAGTCAAAATAGGGTTTCTGAAGATCTAACTCTATATAAGAAGAGATAGTCTCATCCCACCCCCTGCCCCCAGAGTGGTTGGGGTGTTTGAACTGATGGCTTTATGATACGCAGCTCAATGCTAGCCCAATTCTGCCACCAGAGCTCCATACACAAGGCAATACAAGAGGGTAATTTGTCTAAACCTAAGCAGTTACTAAGTGATAACTCTAAAAGCTGATCCAGATCTGCTAGTCAGAAACAGTATGCTTTTTTCGTCTTTCCATCCTTCTTTTACATTTCTCCTACCTCTGGCCTGGCTTTTGTGTAAAAGCCAGGATGCTAAATGTATGGACACAAGGTAAAAGACCTGGGAATTGAAAGCCTTTTGAAGAGGTGATATTCTGTTCCAATGTCAAAAGACAGAAATGCTTCCAACATTGACAGTAATGGCATTCTAAAGTATTTATGTGAGGGTTATTGTGGATGTTTGAGATTCATTCCATCTAGCAAGTGACAAGAGGCTATATCAAATTGGAGGAGAAATTCACCTAGGATTAATAACAATAGACACGGTCATCATAAAGCTCAGAAGAAAAGGAAAGACAAAAATTCACTCTAATGAGGATTTGTTGATAATGAAAATGCATCAGACATCATTAAAACTGGTTAAAAATGGGAGTCACATGTTGATGGACAGAATTTTATTGTGAAGAGACTTGAAGAATAAACTAAGATTATGGATATTCTTGAGAAATAAAAATCAAATGAAACAAACGGGGGAGAGGGAGCAGTCACCAAGTCTAGTCTGAGCATTGTGAAGCGATGGAGGCTTTCTCCCGCGGCGACGTCTTCCGGGAGTCATTGCAGTTGATGAGTTGGTACTTCTGACCTTACCCTCAACCCAATGTCTAATCCAGGACTCTTTATTTTTGAGAAATAGAGAATGTGATTTAAATTAAAAAAATTAAAAAGCTAGCTTATGTGTGAAAACTGAGAAGATGGAAAAAAAAAGTGGAGCGTGAGGGCCTCCTGCCAGCAGTGTTTGTGGGTAAATGTGAAACTAACATTTGCAGGATAATTGTGCCTCCATCTAGAGTCAAGAGAAAGGTCAGAGGTTATTTCTTTTGTGTACACTTCTGATTTCTAACCTTTCTATTACGGAGTGTGGGTCTGTCTCCATTTAGTGCCATTGGTCGTCAGTGAACAATCAGCTCAGAACCATTCCAGATTTCACGCTGGTCCTTATTAGCTTTTCATTTCCCTTGGAGTTTCTCTCTGACATGAACAATACTTTCCAGCTACAAACAGTTCTGTGGCATAAAATATCATAAAGGGCAATGGCACTTGTTTGCACTTGTTTCCCCACATCTTATTGAAAAAGCTGCTGGTGTGATTTCAGATTTTTCTCTGGTCTGGTGATTCCACCACATGAGAAGCTGGTTCATCTCCGTGTGTGTGTGTGTGTGTGTGTGTGTGTGTGTGTGTGTTTCATGCATTAGCATAAAAATTTGTTTTAGTCCACGTTATCTTCCAATGGAATTAAATTCAAGTTTATTTATATCCTGTTCATTGAATAATATTTGATATTAAATATTGTATGCCAAGTATGCTGCCTCATTCATCATGTGCACAGAGCTATAGACTTTCAAGTTCTATAACCAAATCGTAATAACATTGCAACCACTCACTCACTTCCATCAGACCCATTCTGATCTTTAGCATCCCTATAGGAGAGAGCAAAACTGCTCTTGTGGGTTGTCGAGATGGTAACTCTTTATAGGACCGTCATCTTTCTCTTGCAGAGGGCCTGGGGATTTTGAATCACTGACCTGGAAGTTAGTATCCCAACACCTGACTAAAGTAGATACTGCACTCGGAGCACACTGCATGTTTCCAGTTGCAAATCAGGTAGCACATAAAGATGACACCGAACTTGTAAAGAATGAATTGTAGAATATCTTGTTCCCTGAATTCATAAAGCACATCTCTGAATTCAAGCCTGTACCTTCTGCCCTTAAATGTATAATAGCTCTTTCCATTTCCAATTGTCACTGCATTTCTGTTCTTTCAAAAAGCTATTGCGATACTTGAGGTATGAAAGATGCTCTATAAAACAAAATTTAATTCCATACTATTCCAGTAATTTGTCTCATAAATACTTCTTGAAGTGGTGAAATACTTTCAGCTGTAGGTATAAAACTTATATATTCATGACCTGTGTATTATATCGTCTTCTTGAAAGTCAAAGGACTCTTCTAGTGTTTATGTTGCTGAAATAAATTTACTTTAGGTATTTTTCTAGTGGTTGTTAGTAAAAGCAGCATTGCTATTGCATATGCATCTAATTGCTATATTTTTCTTGCAGTTGCTTTAATTAAAATATACTTTAATTGTGAAAAGATATTACAATATTAAGTTTATATTTTAATCACTTAATATCAAATACTATATTATTAGTTATATCTCCACTATGATGTAATCATTGTCACTACTTCCAAAAATTTTTCATCACTCCAAATAAACTGCTTAATTTTTTAAGGCATAACTCACAATTCCCAGTAAATTTTAATTTACTTCTCTGTAAATTCTATGAACCTTTTAATCATTTTACTAGTTGTTCATGAATATACTCTTTAGTAGTAACTATTTCATTATTTTCAAAGCATCATAATTTAATAAACAGTAGCAAGTGCTAGCATGAAGTAATGCCTAGGGAAAAGGCATGATGAGGATATCAACCAACATAGGCTTCAAAATCACCCCAAACTCCAGAAACTTATAAGTTCTACTTGGCTGTGAGGCAGGAGCATGGATGTGATGGTGTCTTACATTTCTGTTCTTTCTAATGGCTAATTTTTGCAGATAGTTTTTCTCCTGTAAACATACCTAGAAATAACTGCTACATGACTCCCTTGAAATTCCTGCTGTACCCAGAACATTAAATAAAGAATTTCAACAATTTAGAGATTATTTTTCAAAATGGACTGAAGTTTGCTGGGTGATGGGGTATTAAAGTAAATATGTGAAAGATGTGATCCCTCCCCTAAAAACACCAAGAATCTAGGAAAGATAACATGTTAAAAGGTAAGATCTCATTTGAAATTAATTACTTATTCCAGAATTATGTACTATAATGTAGAACAGTGTGTCAGTCCGGGTAGACTAGAGGAGCAAATTCATAGACTCACATATAGATATAAGGGAATGGTTTATATACAAAAGGAATGGAACACTGAGAAAGCATCCCAGCCCAGTCCAGTTCAAAGTCATAAGTGTGATATTAACCCATATGCCCAACACCAGTCTATAATGTCTCCTTCTGACTCAAGAAGTCACAGGTCAGTGGGTGCAGAGTCGTGGTGTCGGCAGGGGTCTCCCCATGGCTCCTCGCTTCCAGGGCTCAGGGTTCATCAACAGCATTCAGTGGTGGCAGAAGCAACTCATCACTGGCAGGGGTCCCCACGTGGCCTCTCCGGCTTCAGAGGTCTGGTTCCATCAGGGCAAAGCCATGTAGTTTCTCCTCCAGCTCCTCAGACGCTGTCATCTTGTCTTTTCCATGATTCATCGTCTGTCCGACTAACTACCAACAACCTCAACTCCAAAAGGGAAATATCGCGAGATTTCCCAAAAGTCCATTGAGAAAGTCATACCCACACGGAGGCCTCATTGACTACTGCATGGATATCTCCAGACCAACAGGCTAGACTCCACCCCTACATCTCAATCATGAAATTAACATAAGCACATGACCACCACAAAGAGAATTGATTAATAACTTAATGGTCATAACCATATTTTGAATACATTTAATGTTAATGCTTTTTATAAACCTAGCAGCGTGATTTTCATCCCATCTGCTCATTGATTTCAGAGTGCTTCCTTTTCTGTATGAATTGTGTTGACTTCAGTGTTAGTTAGCAGTGCATGACATGAGTACAAAAACAGCTTTCTAGAAAATGCAACGTCTACTAAGTGCCTTATGACTGTGCTTCTTTCTTTTTCCTGGGTTCTTTTTCACTAAAAAGATCAGGTAAAGTAAAGGAATTCACACATTTCTTCATACAAAAGTCTATCGACTGTCTATTAAAACCGTTTAAGAATTCCAGGTATTAAAACTACCATCCTGAGAAAGTTGATTTGAACAAGTCGACAGAGTACAGTTAGGGAGAATCATTCAGCAGCATTCACCAGATGCCCAATTCATGTGACTGGTTCACAGATGGAAGTTGATTTCTGGTCTGGAGAAGATCACAGAAGAGATAAGAACTGGACTGTGACCCATACTCCAATATATTACTGTCAATGGCCCGAAATATACCTGTGCCTTCACGTGGTGGCATTGGATTACTTACTATCGATGGCTCTTCTACCCATGTTTGTAACTCTTCAAAACACATAGGTTGACACACTCAAGGGAATGTGGGGGACTCTGATGAGAGAACTGCTCAATTTTCCCTTCCCACTAGCAATAAAGCAACTCATCTCAGCAGCATAGAAGAGACGCTCCCTACCATAAACACAGGAGAACTAGGAATAAAGCAGGTTTTTTGGACCTGAGAGTCGTGCATTGGACCTCTTTGATCTAGGAAGAGAGTGACGAAACCAGAAATGTGGCAGAAAACTAGAAACTGCTGCAGCAGCTCATTGGAGAGCAGAAGAGAGCAGGGTGGTGGATCCAGGTCTGGAGAGCAAATAAAGTGGAGTGCTTCCAGGCGAGAAGCTTGCTTATAGTGTGAGGCGCTCTTTAGGTATTTATCAGCACGAAAAATACTTTGTAACACAGGATCGAGCAAAGCAAAGGTCATGGGAACCTTTGGCTGAAAAGTTAAGGGGCAGAGAGAAAGTGTGCCTGTGGAAGGAACTAGAAGAGGGGCTCCTGCCTGGAATGCTATTATCTGTGATTCAGAAATGTACCCAGTAAACTTCCCTAACTAAAACCATATTGCGACTAGGAAACCCAGGTGGGTTATGAGTTGGGATTATGAAATTTAAAATCTTTGGATCTTTATATCCTGGATGTTGATTTGCTTCTTCCATGTGGGTTCAGTTGATGTCTCATTTAGATGACCTCTTGTCTGAAAACAAACCTTTAAGACTCCAGATGCTGTTATTTCTGAAAGCCAGGCAACATCTAATTTCTTCACCATACTGCTATAGCACCCATATCTTCCATGCTTTCTTTCTGAAGGCCATGTGGTAAGAACTAATTCTTCTTAGATCAGAGCTAAGAGTAAGTACAAACCCAAAATCTATTCCTGAGTCTATTTCCTAACTGTCTCTGGTTCATCTTAGAGACTTTTTTGTTATTTCATGGTAGAAAATTTTGCCAGTCATCTTCCTGGAGTCTAAGGACCTTCTGTTTATCATGTCATTGATTTAGCATTTGGTGTTAATTTTAAAAGAGTAGGGAGAAGGAGATATTGATCAAGTGTAGGCTAACAACAAATCAAAATCCATGGATTATTACTGTACAGAATAAACCTTTTCATGACTGGAAACTATTTACACTACCAATGGAAGTTGGTAGTCAGGCAAAATGTTAAATAATGTTCACTGACAGCTTCAGATGCAGGTCTGCCAGAGTAATACAAATCTAATTACAGCAAGTTGGAGATTGAAGTAGTAAGTAATTGATAATCCAGCTATGGATAGCTCGATATTTTGGTATCGCTGTCTTCTGTTTCTTTACACGCTGTGTGTTTTAGCCTGAGTTGACTAGAGCAATTGCATATTGAGATAGCATTCCAGCCCAGTCCAGATCAAAGTCCATAAGTGTAATATTAGTCAATATGTCAGATACCAGTCTATAAGTCCCTCTTCAGACTCATGCAACACATGCAATGACACTAAATACAGGAAGAGTGCAGAGAAGTCTTGTGGATTCAGTGGCAGAAAAAGCATCTCAGCACTTGTGTGGGTTTCCACGTGGCTCCACCAGCTCCAGGGCTTTGGTTTCACCAGTGTAGCTCCTTGTTGCTTGTCAACAGGAATGTCCCGCAGAAAGAGTGTGTCTGGTTTCCAGTGAGCTATTTATCTCCAACATGCTTCCAAATGAGGCTATCAAGCTGCAACTTGATTGACCAGCTAGACTCCAACCCTTCCTCAAATTTAATCTACTCAAGTTTATGGTAGCTTATGTAATTGTCACAGACCACCCCCTGTCAACTTAATACTTTTGCACAACTCTTTACCTATATATAATTGTTAAGCACAATAATAAAATCACATCAGTAACTAACAAATTTAAACTAAAATGTATGCAATTCCATATGTGCCAGTTTCACTTAAACATGATATTCTGTAAGCAAGCAAAGCACCACTATTTTATGCCTAACAATTATAGTTCAGTGAACAACTCTACCATAGTTCTGTAATCCTACGAGTATAGTCCCCCACCTGTGAAAGTTTGTAAGACAGTCACTCAATGCCTTTATCCTGCAAATTTTGGTTATCCAATTTCTATACTGCCCCGTCATACCAACCAAGGGCTCAGAGGAGATAATCATATTCTTTGAAATTAAGAAACTTCATTCCAGTTGGAACCTTGTGAATCTGCCTCCATAAGCAAAGTCAAATCAGGAAAAGCCATTCATAAGTCAGCAGCAGTATGCATCAGTTCACAATCTCAAAGACCTTCTCTTCATCTGTTTTGATTCAGTTCACCTCAGTGTGGGCCACCTTGCTTCATCTCACCAGAGGGTCCACTGGTGACCTCACTTAAGACAATGGACCCCATCACAAATTCCATTATGCCAGGTCAGCAACTTCCGACCAGTCAACCCACTCTCATCTTCTCCTCTATTGTGTGTGAATCAGGTCCATGTGTGTGAGGTGCCAGACCCATCTCTTTATTGCTGTATTTCTCACTTCTACTCAACAATTGGATCCAGGTAGTCACTTAATAAGCATTTTAGCCGCCCCCAGTCTCTCTTTCACAATTCAGTCCTAGAGCAGAGAGTTCCTACCATGACTCCAATTTTTTCCGACCTCAGACACAATCCACTAGTTCAAAATTCAAAAAGCCAAAGAGTTCCTGTTATCTTCAATCTGTCAATCATAGCCCCTTATGCAAGACTCTTTAACTACAAATACCCTGAGTATTCCAAAGCACTGGGTGGGTTTTATCTTTTCAGAGCCTTCTTTGCAGGCTTGTCCCAAACTCACTTAAAGGTTAGTGATGAAGGTAAGCTTATAAACTCTCTATTTTTCTACCCCATTAATCATTTCAATCAATCATTATATAATAAAAACATAGTCAAAGGAAGCTGTCTAAACTTAGTAGAGCCAGACCCTAAATCCTAAATCCAGTTCTCAGGGCAGTCAGGTTCAATCCATATCTATCTTATCTTAATCCTTATCTAAACTATCCCATTGATATACATGACTTTAAGCCTCTGACTGAATCAGTCCAGGAACAGGCTTTCTGTCATTGATTTTTGACCCCCTGTCAGTCAGTTTCACTAAACAGCATCATGTCTGAGAAATCCATGGGCTGATTTCAACCTCTGTGCTTAAAATAGACATTAATCATATTTATTTTCACCATTTCAAAGAGGAATAACCAAAGGCAACAAGCAAAGAAAAGAATCAGAACCTTAACTTCCCATGTTCTTTCCAGAAAATAAACCAATAAACTGCACGGCCATGTCTGATGTCTGGCTGATCAAAGAAGAAAATGCCATGAGGCAAAGGTCAAACAAACATCCGCTCTCCAGTCTTCATGACTTGTTTTTCTAATACCCATCTCCTGGTATCATAATGTGTTAATATGGGTTTACTAGAGAAATAAATTCATAGACATTCATATGTGTATAAGAAAGAGCTTTATATATAGGAGCAATCATATATTGAGAAAACATCCCAGCTCAGTACAGATCAAGTCAATGAGTCCATTATTATCCCATATGTCTGATGCCAGCCTGTAGATTCCTCTTCAGACTCACACAGCACATGCAGTGGCACCAAATACCGGAAGCTCACAGGCCGGTGGGTGGAAAGTCTTGTGGATCCAGTGGCAGTGAAAGCATCTCAGTGCTGGTGTGGATCTCCATGTGACTCCTTCAGCTCCAGGGCTTTGGCTCTATCAATGTAGTTTCATGTGGCTTGTCAACTAGAATGCCCAGCAGAGTGTGCCTGGCCTCCAGTGAATCATGTATCTTTTATATGCTTCTAAATGAGGTCATCAAGCTGCAACCTGATTGACAAACTAGACTCCACCCATTCCGAGAGCTGACAGTAGATTATATAACTCCTATATCATGCAATATGAATCCATGTTTGCTTGAAGTACAGCCTAGTTCACCTAGTGGGGTTTCCACATGCTATCCCTTTAGCATTGCCTGGGGAGTGTAAGGTGTTCCCTGAAGATTCAGGGTTCAATATTCCAGTATTCTATGGCTTGTTGTCTGGGTCCCCAGGGAGTATCTTGGATAAGACAAATTCATGTCTGTTAAGTAGAAAAAGGAGTGGGGTCAGCTTCCTTGTGGAGGAAAAAAATGACTAGTAATACTTTTAACGACCCTAAGGGGAAGTATGCCTGGCACTATTCTCCTGATAGGCCAAGATTACTTTTGATGCAAAATGCTTTCTTATAAGAATATGAGCGTCACTAATTATGATTCACTAGACAATTCAGTCTAATACAAGCACTGCATAGAAAATTCTGATAAGTTTTATACTAAGTTTAAGTAAATGGGACATACAAAAATAAATACATCCTTTTTGTTATAAATTATGTTTTAGATGTATTAATCAGCAAAAGACAAATTTAAGTAAAATAAAATCTAGACTGAGAAATCCATATTCAAAAATTCAAAAGAACTTCAAAAGTTTCATGAAAGTATAACTTAAAGATAATGGAATCTTTCCTTGAATTTTTGAAGCTCCCTTGCATAATTCAGGACCTGTGTGCATTTAATCCTAAGTATTTTAATGAATCTCCCTGAGCTTCTATAAAGATTCTCCTAGCTTGGATAGTGCTGCAGTGAATAGGAATTCTAGTCAACTTATATCCGTTCAGTATACATGAGCTGCTCACTGTACAAAGTATCAATTCCTTCTCAGGAGCAGTGCCAATCATGACATTCTGCCTCCTTTTGAGCAGATGAAGAGTGGGGACAAGAGCATCATGCTTTCAGACAGTCATAAGGACAGGCTCAGGCTACTCTGACAAGTGAAATAAATCCGATAAAGACATGGCACAAAACCATAATATAACTCTCTTAAAGGGGAGGAGGGGGGTGAAAAGTATTGAGCTAGCTATCCTGTGCCCTTTATAGTGCAGCTGTCACTGGAATAGAAGATTCCAGAAACTCTAATGTAACTCACAATATTTACTACTGTACAGTGGATCCCATTGTATGAATTACATCTATGTTTGAGAGTGCCTTAACCTTCTTGGAGTTTTCTTGGACTGTGTTTGTGTTAAGTTTGCCCTGCATCCATTGGAGACCTTGCCCTACCACCTGCTTTCAGAGTTTCTGCCTCTGGAAGGCTATACCATCTTCTCTAATCTTTCATTCTCTTATCAAGGACTCCTCTTATCTGACTGGGCACAAGAAATAATAGCTCTTTTTCTGTTTCTTTTCTTTTTTTCTCAGCAGGCACTCCGAGTCATCTCTTTCTTCTAAGCTCTGTTAAGCCTCTCTTGCCTCCCTTTCTTTCAACCCTGACCAAAGTCACCAAGTACTACAATCTCCAAATAACCTTTCAGTGACCGCTAAACGGAACTTCTAATGGCCAAGTGCACAAAAGGAAAGAGGTTTTATTTTCCTTCTATGTGAATCATCTTGTTATTGTAGTTGTTGTTTTTCATCAGTAGAGCTACTGTTAAGTCCCCAAGAGAGTAACAAGAATGAAGGTGTATTCTAGCGTTGAATCTTCCAATTCCCCTAGTAGTTATATGCATTTGCCTTCCAATTACTTCTCATTGGAAGGGTGTATAGTTTCTATGCTAAAATTGTACTGATATATTTGATGCCATTTGCACAAGTTCATCCTTACTAAAACGAATGACTCATTCATCCCAACACCTTCAGAAAACACATGCTGGGCACTTTTTAGGTCTATGATAGGCCTGGTGAATATTAATATAAATAAGACATAATCTCTCCCTGCAATGTCACAGTCTCCTGGAGAAGAGTGTGAATGAATAGTGAGAAAAATACAAGTTATTTCCAAATTAGGGAGTACAAACATTGGAATTAATTGTACAAAGAAAGGTCAGGGAAAGTATCAAGGTGGTAAAACATGAGCAGAGATTTAAAGGGGTAAGAGGGATGGAGGTGAGAAAGGGGAGGATATACATCATCGTTCCTACTGAAAGTCATCCTTGAGAGTTTTGAGCATTTCTTTATATATAAAATTCAATAAGGTCATATTTTAGACTCATAAAATTAAACAACTAACTTTAAAAATCAGAAGTCATTAATTTGATAATGACACAGATATTACATTATTTATCCTGAATCTTTAGTCATTTTTTTCAAGAAGAATTCTCAAATGGAATTTTGAAATTTGGGCCAAGATTGAAGATTCTAAAGCAATAGACATACTAGTTCAGACTTTGTGAGATTCAAAGACACAATATATTTTACAATAATGGATGCATAAAAGAAAAAGACTAGGCAAAGATCATATTAAAAATTGCAATGCTTCTACTCATAATAGTATAGGAGATAGTATTGACAGGGAACATGAAAGGCATGGTTTTAAAGAATATTCAACAACAAGAACAGAAAGAATATTAAACAAAGGACTTAGGTCTCCAGTAAAAAGCGTTTCCTCTAACATATAAGGTATAGGTGACCATACATGCAAATGTGAAGAAACATTTCACAAAAGAGCCCATTCAGGTAGTCAACATACATAATAAAAAGCACTCAATATTATGACATCAGGCAAATGCACTTTGAAAGCAAAAAACAAACCTCTCCAGACCTATCAGAACAGTTAACATGAAAAGCTGAAAAATATCAAGATTTTCTGAAATTAAATTGTACTTTAGAATACCACAGATAGTAGCTTAAATGGTAATAACCCATTGGAAAACTAACAACATTGACTTAAGCTGAACTTATGCCTGCTAAATTTAGCCAAGAAGCGAGAGTACTCACTCACCAAAAGCCATGTACAGGAATGATCAGGGTAGCATATTTCGAATAGCCCCCATCTAAAAATAACCTAATGTTCAGAACCAGGTGAATAAACAAATGGATAAAAATTCTATTTTATAAATGGAATTTGGAACTGCAATGAGATGAATGAGTTATAAAGGATAAAGTGAATAAATTTCATAACTATACAGTGCAATAAAAATAGAACAGACAAAAATGAGTCAATATCAATGAAAAAGGTACAGGTTAGCGCCATAAGAAGTCATGGTTTCCATTTCTCTAAGTGATGTGGACAGTGACTTGAGGAGGGTCAAGGGAGATTTGGAAATGAGGTGCTATTCTTCTTGATCTCAGTGCTAGTTACATGGAGATGTTTCCTTTGTGAATGTTCATCACAGCTACCATTATTTCTATTTTCTGTAATATTACAAGTGTAAATTTTCTATTCTAAAGAAATTATTAAAAGAATATGAGTAGTCAGCTTCTGTTATGAACAGGCACTTGTCTAATATTGTAATTTTTAATTAAAGCTTAAACATTTTAACTTAATTTGTAGTCACTTAAGTTGATCACAGGACATAATTCATGCAAAACCTGTCAGTTTTAGATTACTTTCCCCTTTTCAATAGTATTGTGTGTAATTCTTAAAACCAATCTTGTCAGGAATATTTCATTATACTCCTCAAAATAATGACTAATTGTAAAAACTTACCTCCAGATTCTGTGAAATAATTTATTATTTTATGACATTGAACAAAGTATAGCTTTTTTGCCTACCTGTTTTATGAGACAGTTGTCTCAGAACAAACTAAACAGAAATCTATTTGGTACACAACTGATTTGAAATGCCTCCTATTTCCTCTTCTTCACGGTTGTCTGTGAAATGATTTCCAATGAGTTCATCTCAAATGAGGGAGCATGACTTCTAGTAAAAGGAAAAACATCTTCTAATGTGGTCGTAGATGCTGTCAGGGTCACATAAAAACCTCCACGCTTCTAAGTGTTTGCAGCAATAGATTGAAACGTTATATTCTGAGTCATCTTGGCTATTTAAAAAAATAGTTTCCATCTGAGCACTATTTGGTAATTCCTTAGGAAAGGAGAAGCTAAAAAGTAAGGTGTTGATGCTGTGGAAATTTTGAAAATGAAGATATCAAATGGTCTCTTTTTTTTCTTTAAAAATATATCTGCAATAGAAACCTGGGATATTTGTTGACAGTGGTTTCACATCACAAAACCATATTGGAGATAGTATCTATGTATGTCTGAATAAACACTCCAAAATCACTGCCATTTTGTCATGTCCAACTCCTAGCCCACCCATAAGACAGAGTAGAAATATTCTTGTGGGTTCCCAAGACCAACCCTTTATTGAAGTAGAAAGTCTCATCATTTTTTAGAACAAAAAAATATGATTTTCATTTCTACTTGACTATTGAATTTTGTGTTGGCTCAAGTAGACTAGAGAAACAAATTCATAAACATGCATATGTATATAAGGGAGAAGTTTATACACAAGAGGAAAGCAACATTGAGAAAACATCCCAACCCTGTCCAGTCCAAGCGCACAAGTCTACTATTAGCCCATATGTCTGATACTAATCTATGAAGTCTTCTTCAGATTCACTCTGCACAGGCAATAACACCAGGACAATCACTGGCTAGTGGGTAGAGAGTCTTGTGCATCCAGTGGTGATAGAAGCAGCTCAGCACCGGCTGGAGGTTCTCTGGGGCTTCTCAGGCAGCTCAGCATCGACAGGAGACTTTATGTGGTTTTTCTGGCTTCAGAGGTCTGGGTCTAGTCGGGGAAATCCATGTGGCTTCTCCTCTGGGATGTCTCACAGGGAGTCAGCCTTGTGTCTTGTCAGTAGAGCATTTCCAAGGGACTGAGTAGTGAGTTTTTCACCTCCGAGGGGGAAATACTGCCAGATTTCCCAGAATTCTCAGGAGAAAGCCAGGCCCACACAAAAGTCTCATTAGCTATCTCCAGATTGACAAGCTAGACTCCACCCCTATACTCCCATACTCTTGAACCTAAATTTGAAACCAGATTAGGTGACTGGCACAGACTTCTCCATGCAGGTTCCCACTATAAAGCCTGCAACTTACTGAAACATAAAGTTGAGCGATACTGGGATTTTGTCTTTTGATGCAAAGCCATGTATTTTTCCTAGGTCTCGTTCACCCAACATTATAAATCAAATTTCCTACAGGTGTCTAATGCTCAAATTGAAACTTCTTGTTTTTAAAAACTTTACTCCAGTCAGAACAGCAGGGAATCAAGTTACCTCAGAGTTACAGTGGGTTCCTTACCCCATCTACACAATTCATTTCCAATTTAGAGTTATAGTAGTCCATCAACTTGTTCTAATCTATCTTCAAGTGTAGCAACATTTAGAGAATTTTTTTGGAAGGAGGCATCACTGCCCTCTGGTGGTCGTGGGAGCTACCCAGCCTTGCTGCTGCTGGATTTGAATATTTAGAGAATTTAGAGTCCCATAACCAGTTGCTGTTGAGTTGATTTTGCTGCAGAGTTCAAGAGGAAAGTAGTATTATTTAGGGTGTTCAATGGGTGTGGCCATTTGAAATCAGATCCTGGTGCTTTTCTTCCCAGGAAATGATACCATAAGTCCTAGGGCTAGTAATAGTCAAGTGCTTCACTGTTTGTCCCACCCAGGAAATCTTAGGGCTCCAGACAGAATTACAAGTTTCTCAAATGATAGAAAACTTCTCTGCAATCTTAATTTACTTAAAAACAATTTTAGTCAAAGCTATCATTAGAAAGGGAAAGGGAAACAGAACAAAGCAACAATAACTAATCCTGTATTTTGACTTGCAGCTTGTATTTTTTCCTGATTTAGAGTAGTTTCATAAGCAAAGTTTAAGGTTTTCCTTATGAAAAATCATTAACTCCAACTGGAAAAGATTTACAGTTGAGGAAACCGACCTGGGAAGAACTGCGCCGTCTCATAGGACTGCTGTGAGTTGGAATCACCTCAGTAGCTGTGAGGTTGCTTTTTCAGTTTGAGATTCCAAATGGTCAAACGGAGAGCACCTCGCTTGCATTGTTGCCACAGCAATTCCTGCATACACCAGGTGACTCGTTCAAAGGCAACAGCAGCAATGCAGAAGCATGAGACCATGTACTCCCATAAAGCTTTATAGCTTCCAAAACCTTATAGAGGATCAATGACAATCATGACTGAATTGTTGGAAGAGGGATCATGGTATAAAAGATTATATTATAAACATGTTGAGATTCTGTAAATGCAGAATATAATTTCTGTTTACCTGTGACTATGATTTAAGAATCAAATAAATAGATGATGACCATATGCAATGTTAATGAGTCAAATAAATCAATAAGCTTAGGCCTCTCACCTATCAAATTTATATTAGTAAACCTTGAAAACAAGTAGAATTAGCAACTCATTTTTATCCTCTGAAACTTGGGAGGCTAATGAAAAATCATGGGAATCTGTACATCACTTAAGAGTTGGCTGCACATACGATACTCCATAAACTAACAATCAGACGAGAATTGCATATGTTCAGTAGGAAGAAAGACTAATTAATGTTTATTACAAATTATTTAAAACCTGTTAGTATAAGTCAGAGTTTATGCAACTGATAAAAATAAAAGAATGTGATATTTTTCCAGTTAGAATGTGAGCATCATGAGGACACAAATCGTTTCTTATTTATGTTTGTATCTCCAGTGCCTAATGATCTAATCATAAAATTAATGAATGGCACTCACAAAGCTGTTCACTCAATCATCTGTGCACTTGACCAAAAAATTTGCATCTGATGACTATTCTGCACTACTGCTGTGAGAAAATAAAGACATATAAAAATTTGATTTTGCCCTACAGCAGCAATTTGTTTTAATAAAAGCCAACATAATTAATATGTTAAGAATTTCTTAAAATAAAAGGCACTATATTTATGACGTAACAAATACTTGAGAATAAGACCACAGCAGTTGTGGGGAAGAACTGAGATTTACAGTAGTTGGTAAAGGCTTACTGGAAAAGAAGAGACAAAATAATTTAAAAGGTAAATAAGCTCTCACTAAGTGTTTGATGGATGAATAAATAAATCTGTGGTTGAGATAGATGAAAAGAAAGGAAATGTCACAAAAGGACAATTTGATTGTTAACTTCATTGTGCCAACCGGGTCAATGAACACATGTGGGATTAACTGATAAATAGAGAGATAAATGGCTCCGCAAGTCTTACCTTTCTGGTTTCTTTCTCTTTGGTGACTGTCCTAGCTTGACCTCTGCCTCATTTTGCAAGCTTCATTATTTGCTGCAGATTGGGGTTCCTTCTAGACCTGCTTCACTATGCTACTGGAGTTTACGTAGCTTAAGCCGGAGACTTTTGGACCCTATCATCTGGCTGACAGTTGGTGTCCTGCCTGGCTGTTTGCTGTCTGTGGCCAGATATCCTGAATTGCTCTACGGAGGATTCAGCTGTCTGCCTCCTCAACTTGCACCGGCAGCCATCAGAACTTAAAACTACCAGTTGTACTGAGCCATTGGTACTGCTCTAGAGGTTAACTAGTTGTTTATTTCTTATGATATATATAAAATCTCCCTTTTTTAAAAAGTCATTGCTTTTGCCTACTCTTCACCAATCTTCCACATTGGCCTGCTGCTTTGAAAGTGAAAATATATAAATTAGCCTGGTCATGATAGAATTTGGATTAGATGGGGAAGGACGGATTTGGAATTTCTCCTGAATACTCAAACTCGAACATGATGATCATTCACACTTCCCCTTAGTTGTGTCCACAATCTCCCATCAAAGCAAGACTCAAAAGAAAGATTTCTAAGATTGCCTCAAAAAACTGTCTTCATCTTTTAATTTTAGTATCTTCTTACAGTGACAAGGAGCCTTGGTGGCATAGTGTGTTATGTGTCAGTCTCCTAACCTCCATGCCATCAGTTTGAACCCACCAGTCCCTGCATGGGACAAAAACGAGACTCTGCTGCCAAACAGATGGATTATCTCAGAGACCTCGAGAGGCAGTTCTGTTCTGTCCTATATGGACTTTGTAAATCAGGATTTACTCAATATCAATAAATGAGAATTTTGCCTGGTCTATTCACTTCAATTACAAAGGCCACTAACATTGTCTCATGTGAAGAAAAATGTCTAATTAGTTAAGAATAGCAAAATTTTCAATCATTGTTTATTGGCAATATAGAAAAACTACACTAAAGACAATAAAAAGAATGCTTTTGCTACCATATTTTAAAAGGATTCATATTTCAAAATTTGGGTAATATTGACAGCTACTAGTAGCAAACACATACAGAGACAAAATTATTCAAAATAAGTCATTAGCAAGATTTATTTTAAATTGACTTATGATTTATACGTAATCATTTTAACTACTGCTTGGTATAGTTACCAAATAACCATGTGAAGATAACTCAATATTGGATAATATACATTTCCATTTTCGATGAAAATGTCTATGCTACCCAAAACAATCTGTAAATGGAATGCAATTCTAATCCGTATTTGAACTTAATTCCAAAAATAAATAGAAAAATTCAATACAACCTGGTACTGGTACTATTTTAGGTACATATCCCAGTGGAAGCATGTAAAGAACTCAGAGTTAAATTCATCCACTTACAAGCAACTAATTATTAACAAAGGATCAAAAATATTAAATGGTATAGATGTCATCAAAAATTTTGATGACAAAATTAAATTTATCTCTGTAGAATAATGAAATCAGGATCTATACTTCACCACATGTATATATAAACAAACTCAAAATGGAGCAAGAGCTAATTGTAAACCCCAGAGATATAGAGATCATCAATGACAAAATAAGGGAAAATTTAAGGTCTTATTGCAGGACATAGACACATTATCACACTATAACAAAGGAAACACATGCAGTAGTTGGAAAAATAGATGTCTGGGATGTACTAAGATAAGACATTTATGTGCATCAAAAGACGTCCCCAAAACAATAAAAATAGAACCCACAGAATGGGAATTTTTTTCCCCAGCCCAATAGACAAAGGACTAATCTCTAAAATCTATAGAAAACTGCAACACTTCAATAAGAAAATGGTGAATAACCTAATTAAAAAGTGGACAAAGGATAAGAACAGACAATCACCAAAGATGACATCCAAATGGCCAACAAATAAATGAAGACTTGCTCCTAGATCACTAGTCATCTGGAAAAGGCACACAAAAACAACAGTGAAAAATCAGTTTTCACGAACAATGACAGCCAAGTGTCCAAAAGCAAACAACGTATTTTTACAGGATTTTTCTCCTCCTATTGGGTTGACTATATAAATCCTTTTTATATAGTATTTTTGGTAACAAAACATGTACAACTCTTTAACAATCACATATCTTTAGGTACCAGTTTGCATTTAGTATTGCAGCATTCAATGATAATTCCCATTTTGAGGGAACTAAAATTAGCTAATATATATGATTATACTTTTCAAGTCACTATGCTACAGAGCAGAATGAATACTTAAAAATATACAAATGCTGTTAACTCCCTAGTATATTCTGTTGTTCAATATGGTTGGCCAGGTCCTTTGAAGGTTTAGGGCATGGTGCTAACTATCATTTCCATTTCATTTAATTGATCAAACTTTAAAATATGAATCTAAACTACTGAATCTAAAGGCATGAATCAGGCACTAGGAATTTACACATGGACAAGAAAATTAGGGAAATGTTCCTATGGGAGGGTTACAAAAACTGTGTGGCAAAAGATATGGACACGCTGACACAATATACAAACCAGATTATGCACAGATTTAGATGATTCAGTATTCTTGGGTTTTTTTTAGTATCTTCTTCTCCCAAACACACTAATTTCAAGGTCATGGGAAACATCACCATATTTCTGAATGATTGCTGATCATGAAGCACATTGGACATAGGTTGACCTCATTTCTAGACATGGCTATGTATTTTTTCTGAGAGAAATATATTTTGTCCTAATATATATTAATAACAATTTTGGCATTTTTTCTATACTCATCTGTAGAGCAACAATAGACTTATTGTCAGGTGAATTCCAACTCTATGAAGACCCCATGTATTATGAAGTAACACTGTATTCAGGATTTTCTTGTCTATAATCTATTAAAAGAAGATGGATTGAACTTTTCTCCTGAGACACCACTGGATGGATTTGAAGATCAAATATTTCTGTTTGCAGCTAGAGGTTTAATCATTTGTGCCAATCAGATATCTTGAATACTTCTTCCATTTCATTTTAAATGATCCATTATATGCACTTCTGGGCATAGGTGGCTCCTTTAAAATTTCTCTTTTAAGTGACTGACTGATTCTCTTTCAATGTGTAGGTGACCGCTATATGTTCATGACTCTGATGACTGAGAAGCATTAATATTCAAATCTGACTAAGCTGCTCAGCTGCTTCAACTATGCTGATTGTGGCTGTAGGATCAATCAAAAACCAGACACAACAGATTTTATTCTTTTGACTATCAATATGATATTTCTAATTTCTGTGATGGAAAAAATAACTATGGCAGTTCCTCTCAGACTCAAATGTGCACTTGACTCACCTGGGGATCTTGTTAAAATGCAGATTCTGATTTGGTGTCTTGGCTGAGTCCTGATATGCGCACTGTCTAACAAGCTGCCAGCTGATGTTAATGCTATTATTGCATGAACCTCACTGAGTGACAAGAGTCTAAATGAGTCCAGATTATTCATTCCTGAATAAAATAAATATCCACAAGTCACACAATAAATGCATTTTAAAAAATCATGAGAAGTTAACTCTATATTTTCAGGGTTATTTTTTCATGTGTCAGAGTCCAGCTGGAATGTTATGTATTGAAAATGTATAGACTGTATATCTTAATAAAACTGTATCGAAAATCAGATTTGTCAAATAACAAATACTTTATTGTTTTACCCTAGCCTCTGATTGTTGGCAGGGAATGTAGAATTGCACCTGGGCAAGTAAATTAGATCAATGCTCATGTGAATTTATTTGCAATTCAGGGTTTCCCACCTCATAGTAAATCATCAGTTTTTCTGGTAATTAATCAGCTGGAATGATTGACTTGTTTATAGAATGAGGTGTGATAGCAATTGGGTTCCAGTAGTTTTTCCTTTACTCACTCATAAAGTATGAAATGAGCACCTACTAGGACAGGACATAGTGTCAGATACTGTAAGTCAAGTGATAAAGAACAACTACCTGGTACCTGTTCCCAAGTGGCTTAGAAGTCTATAAATGTATAACCAGTTCACAATAAAACAATGTAGGAAGTACAAAGGTTCTTAATCAATGATCAGAAATAGTTCAGAATAAACTGAATACATTTGTCTAAGTAAAACTTAATTCCTTATTATAGTTGACTACCACTTGTTGAAATGAATTTTAACCTATAAGTGTATGCCTGTGCATGAATTGGGAGATATAAACACAGAGAGAGAGAAATATGAAGATAAGTGGCATGCAATGAAATGATCAAAACAAGAATCCATCACCCAGATTTCCGTTTAGGACATCAGTCATTAGGCTTGGGCAGGCGTGTACAACATTTAAAATTTTATTGACAGAGAGATAATAAGGAGAAATTCCATTCAAACCCTGGAAGTCCAAATACTTACATTTTTGCATTTACATAAGTATTTGCATTGTGCACCCATATTTGCAGCTATAAAAATGAACTAATATTTTAATGTCTTCCTAATAATTTCAGAAATGTCTTCCAATTTCAGAATTGATGACAACCCAATTCATGCTCAAAAATGTAATTAATTGGAGTAATTTACAGAGGAAAAAACAGTCATCCAATAAGGAATTGATGTCGAGGTTAGAGAAGAAAGTATTTTCTTGGAGGAGTTTAATGGAATTTTAGGTTTATTCTTAATGTTCAACCAGTGTCCCCCTCCCCAAATTCATTGCCATCAAGTCAATTCTGACTGATAGTGGCAGCGCTGTAAGTCAGAGTATAACTGTTTCTTGGAGTTTCCAAGGTTGAAAATGTTTATAGAAGTAGTCTGCCAGATGACTTCAGACCACTGACCTGCAGTAAGCAGGCAAGGTTTGTAACCATTGTGCCACCAGGCTTCCTAAGTTAATGATGGTGAACTGCAATTTGCTGATCAAAGGCAGGGCAAAAAGAGCTACTCTCTAGCAATACAAATAAATAAGCATCTGTCCACGGGTGCATCCGGCCCCTGCACCTGGCTTCCGAAAGCAGTCCAGGTTTCCACTGCTCTGTCACTAGCCAGAGACAATAGCCAACCTTTCAGATCAACATATTCAAGTTCAGGCCACAATTGTATCGAATAGGATCAGGTGCTGTCTCAAGAGTGCATGGCCTCAATTCACTCCTGATCGTCTGTATGAAATTTCTAGAAACCTTTGTCAATTACAATTGTGAGTATACATAGAGTTCAGTTTATCACATCATCTTACCACAGAGCCATCTTCTCTTTGGGGTGCCTCAAACTAGTACAAAATACTATGGTATCTAGGGACATTGCCAGCTTAAAAAAAAAAAAAAAGCAGCAACTTTCTTTATTGCCCTGACAATGGTTGTTCACCCTTCTTTTCAGTGAAATGAGAAGGTAATTATGTTTGTTTAGAGAGTTTATTATTATGCAAAGTAATTTTCAGCTCCACAAAAAATGAAGGTGCTAGGTTTCATCATATTTGAAGTATCATTATAATTTGATAGAAATGCTTTACAATAGGGAAAAAACATAGGAGTTTGGATATAAAAACAGATTTATTCTTTCATTAGAAGCAGTTTGAAGTACTGCTGCAGAAGATCCATTTATCCTTGGTACCAAGCTTAAGCACAATTCAAAATTTGAAAACACCTGTTATTTTGTCATTTGTATATCCCAACCTCAGCAATCTTTGTCTAAGGGCTCATGAATAATATTTTGCATCTCTTCAACTTTATCAAAACAGTTTATATGCATAGACCCTATTGCGGCTGAAATTCTCAATGAGCAGTGTCAGTTGGCAGCTGGTTGGTTGAGATATAGATGAATAGATATTACTCTTATGCTGAAATAGATTCAAGAATGATATCTAAGCAGACATGTACATTTCTCCAGGTAAAGCTTATTACTAGTAGTGACAATGTTTATGAGCCCTCTAGAAGACAATGTTAGCTTATTAAGTGCCTTTTTGACATATCTCTCATTTCCTCTTCCTCCAGTCCACCTCCCCGCCCCCCTGCCCCCCATCAATTCCCTCTCACAGACATGTGGAGAACTCGGAGCCTGCAATTGGTTTCTCATTAGATAAGAAAAATCTTCCAAACATATTTACATGTTTTTGCTTTGTTTCATTTTAATGCTGTTTGCTGTGGATTAGGTCAGGGGTTGTGGGTATATTTCAGAACATGCCTCAGTATTCAACAGCTCCAATAATTCATTAACCCCTGCCCCAGGGTTTTACCTCATTATCCAGAAGTCCTAATGTCTCATATTCTTCTTGCCGATATCTATGTTCCCTTTTACCGAAGTCAACACTTTTCAACCCTCTAAGACAGGGGTTGGCAAACTCTTGAGACCCAAAGGCCAACTCTCTCCTTCCTAACAAGTTTAAAATCACTCAAGAGCCATAACCATGTTTTTCCAAACAAAGGAAATCACTGTGATCTGAAATAATGACCTTCTAATGCTTTCAATGTTACCTCAGAGCCGCATGTTCACATGGAAAGAGTCCCACATGGCTCGAAACCTTTGCACTAGGGCATTCCTTCATCTCCCCTTCTCATATTCCCACCCCTACCCAAACTCCACCCTTGGCGACATCCAAAGTCTGTTTTCTTTGGTAAGAAAGTCTTTGTCTTCACTTATATCCTTGTAGTCGTCTTATAAAATGTTTGTCCTTTTGTGATTTATTCACTTCATTCAACATAAAGTCTCCTGGTACATCCATGTCATCAGTTTTTGTTTGTTTGCTTGCTTATTTGTTTTAGCTAAGCATAGCGTTCCATTGTGGGAAGGTACAAAAGTTTATTTAATGAATTTTCTAGCTTTAGCTATTTGGGTTGTTTCCAACTTCTTGCTATTGTAAACAATACCACATGGAACTTGTGAGTGCAGATGTCTGTTTCTGCCATGGCTTTTACTGACCTATTTAGTTTTTGTATCAGCAGCGGTACTACCGGACCATATGGAATTTCTATCCCCAGTTCTTTTCCTGCTTTCAGATGCCATTGAATCTGTCCTGACTTAGGGACCGTCACTCAGGCCTGCACCATGCCCACAATTGTTCTTCTGTGTGAGAGCACTGTTGCTGCCATGGCGTCAATCCATGTCATCAAGGGCCTTCTTTTTTGCTGCCCCTCCACTGTGCCAACCTTGATGTCCTTCTCCAGGGACTGATCTCTCCCAAAAACATGTTCACAGTATGTGGACGCACTCTCACCATCCTTCCTTCAAAGGAGTCTCTGTCTCTACTTCTTCCAAGACAGCTATGATTGCTCATATGATATTCTTCGGTCCATCGGACTTTCTATAGTTGTCATCCAAACCAGAGTTCAAATGCATCTATTTTACTTCCAGATTCTTTGTGCAATGTCCGACTTTGTTTTTCAATGCTAGGAGTGTTCCTCAAAGTTCAGTGTAAGGGAATTGAAAATACTATGACTTAGGTCAGGTTTACAGAGTCCTCAAAATGACATTTTTGATTTTTGACACTTTAAAGAAGGCTTGGGCAGCAGATCTATCTAATGCTTATTTTTTTTAAAGTTCTTTCAGTTTAACTTCGATCTCTCAATTGCTTCTACCATAAACATTGACTGTGGATCGAAGTAAGATAAAATTCTTAACAACTTCATTTTCTGCATTTTAATGACTTTACTTATCGGTCCAATTGTGAGGATTTGGGTCTTCTTGACCTGGATTCCATCCATCCTGGAGGCTGTGGTACTTGATTTCCATCAGCAAATGCTTCAAGTCCTCCTCACTTTCAGCAAGTAAGGTTATGTCACCTGCATATGTTCTTCTGAATCTGCATTATCTATTTATTTTAACAATTTTATTAGCACTTCAGTCCCATATCATTCAATTCAATAATTCAATATATCAAGAAGAGTTGTACAATTGTCACATTCAATTCTAGAAGACTTTCTTCTTCCTTCTCTACTCATTGTTATTCCTGTCACTATTTTTCTAATTGTGGCAAAATATACGCAACACAACATTCTCTAATTCTATAATTTATGAACAATTCAGTGTCACCGATTATGCTGCTAATATTTCAACCATTATTGATGTATTTTTCCAAATTTTTCTGCCATCGACGTAAAATCAACATCCCAATACAAAAGCTCATTCCCCTTCACCTCCAGTAACCGTTGGTCAAATTTGATTCTTTTTTAACATAGGTGTTCATAAGTACAAAATGGTAGAAAATTTATAAAGATTCTTTTAAAATACTTAACAAAGCAGCACCTTAATATTTTGACTCAATATGTTAGCTTAAAAAAGCATGAGTGTATAATGTGAGCATTACTCTTTATTGATAAGACTTCATCCATTATTTTTATCCATCAATCTTCTAGGAATTTATCATATTGTGGCAGCTTACCTAATAGTATACTGCTGGAAGTTATGCTGCCTGGTGGCTAACTACCTACCACACATGGTGAGGAGTTTAAGCAGAGCTTCCAGACTAGGAAGAGCATATGAACAGCAAAATGATCCACTTCTTAGAGATTAGCCCTGAAAACTCTATAGACAGCAGCAAAACACTGTTGTATATCAGTCGCTCAGTTGGAAGGTCCTCCCTACATGATTGGGAAAGTGGTGACTCCTCAAAGTAGAGTGGACTTTAGTGAGGTGTTATTCTGGTTTGACTAGGGGAACAAATTCAGAGCTATTCATATATGTGCAAGACAGAGCTTGATATCAAAGAGCAATTGTGTATTTAATAACACCCCAGCCCATAAATATGACACTCATCCACAAATTCCATCTCAGACATTCAGCATTTGCAATGATGCAAAAGGCAGGAAGATCATAGTCCAGTCTTGAAGATGCAGTGGTAGTGGAAGCCTTTCAGTATTGGTACAGGTCTCCCTCTGACTGTCCAGCTCTCTGAGTGTGGTTCTTCAACAGGAAGGTGAAACAGAGAGAATCAGAAAGTTCCCAGAATCCTCATGAGAAGGACATAACTGCAGGAGGTATCATCAGTCTGAGACCTGATTGATAGACTAGACTCCACCCTTTCACTCTTTAATACCCTCAAGTTCACATGAGATTATGTAACTTCACAGACTATTCCTTATCATAACCTTGAAGCTTTTGCACAACTCTTTAGCCATGTAAAAACTTTAAACAAAATGATATTAAAATCATATTTGTACCTACTAGGCTAAACTAAAATGCATATATCAAAATGTGTCAGTCTCACTTAAACATATTATTCTGTAAGTTAACAAAACAAAGATATTATATATGAACACCTACACTGTAGTCCTATGAATATAATTCTATGAATATATTTCTATTCATGAAAATAATCCCATGACTCTATAACACAAAGACTGTAAGAAATCCAAAGTTGTGCCCATTCCAAAAAAAGATGATCTAACAATAGGCAGAATTTATCAGACAATATAATTAGTAACACATACATGTAAAATTTTGCTGAAGGTAATTGAAGACACTGGCAGCAGTACATTGATGAGGAGCTGCAGATACTCTAACTGGATTCAGAAGATGACAATGAAATTAGGGGTAAAATTGCTGATGTCACATAGATCTTGGCTCAAAGTAGAGAATAACAGAAAGATATTTACTTTTGCTTTATTAGCTATGAACAGGCATTTGATATTGTGGACCAAAACAAATGATGGATTTAATGGAGAAGAATGGGAATTCCAGAACAGTTCATTATGTTTGTGTGGAACCTTTGCTCAGACAAAGAGGCAGTCTTTGGCTTAGAATAAGAGGCAAATGCATGGATTGAAGTCAGGAAAGTTGTGTACCCCCTTTGTATCCTTTTACCCTATTTATTCAATATGCACGCTCATCAAATAATACAAAAAGATTAGCTATATGAAGAACTATGGCATCAAAATTGGAATAAAGGTTTATGAACAATTTGCCCATAGACAGATGACAGCAGCCTCGCTTGCTGAAATCCAAGATCAAAGAGTTCATCATTTCATCAGTGTTACCACTCAGTGCAAAGGAAATGAAGATTATTGCCTTTACATCATTTGACAACTTCTTGATAAGCAAAGAAGATATTATTGATGCTGTCAAGGGTTTCATTTTGTTTGGATCCATGATTAATACTCATGAGATTTATCAAGAAATAAAATAACATATTGCACTCAGTAAATCTGCTGTATAAGATTGTTGTAAAGTGTTAACACTTAAAGATATCACTTTGAGGACTAATGTGAACTTGACCCAAACCATGGTCTTTTCACTTGATTCATATGCATGTGAAAGTTGAACAATGAATAAGACAGACGGAGAAGAATTGGATTTGGGGGGATATATTGAAAGTAGCACAATTTATCAGAAGAACAAACCAATCTGCTGTACAGCCACTCTGGCAGTCGTGTGCTTATGTTAATTTTATGATTGAAATGTAGGAGTGGAGTCTAGCCTGGTAATCTTGAGATAGCCATTGAGTAGCCAATGAGGCCTCTGTATGGGAATGGCTTTCTCCTGACACTTCTGGGAAATCTCACGATATTTCCCTCGTGAAGATAAGAAGCTATCTTTCCCAGTTGTTGGGAGTTAGTTTCAGAGACGATTAATCACGGACAACACAAGCTGGCAGCATTGGAGAAGCTGGAGAAGCCGGCGGAGAGACCACACAGCTTTGCCCTGATGGAGCCAGACCTCTGAAGCTGGGGCAGCCACATGGAGACCTCTGCCACGGATGAGTTGCTTCTGCTGTTGATGGACCCTGAGCCCGCAAGGTGAGGTGCCCTGCAAGCACCGAGATTCTGCACCCACTGACCTATGACTTCATGAGTCGGAAGAAGACTTAATAGACTGATTTCAGGCATATAGGGTAATATCGGACTTATGACTTTGGACTGGACTGGGCTGGGATGCATTCTCCATGTCCAATTCCTTTTGTATATAAACCCTTTCCTTATATCGATATGCGTGTCCTTGAATTTGTTCCTCAAGTCTACTTAGACTAACACAGCCACCCTTCTCCTTCATAGTGAGACTGAAGATTTCATCTCATATTTCTTTTGGACAAGTTACCAGAAGAAAATATTTGTAGAATTTCAATTAAAGATTAAATGTAAAACTCTATGGCTACATATATAGTTAGGGATATAAAAAGGACCTCAATCATTCATAGAATAAACAGTTACAAGATAATGAAAATTTTCCATGAACTTTTTGAAGCCCCATCATATATAAAAATTTACTCTGAGCAGGTGCTAAAATAAGACCTATAATAAATATATGTGCACCACTGATATAACATCCTCAATGTGACTTTAATTATTTTTAGATATAGGTTTTGGAAAAACATATTTATAATTGTTTCTATTTGCTTCTGAAATTGTTGCAGAATACAGAAAATCATCATTTAAAAATATCTCTTTATTATAGGACATCATGTTATTCAATAATTCAGTCAAAATCAAGCAGAGTTATATAATCTCTGCTACTATCAGTTTAATAAAATTTTCTTCTTTCTTGTGCTCCTTAATATTATGCCCCCATTAGCCCCACCCCAAACCCCACCTCCCTGGCCATACCCATCAGGAACCCTTATTCCAGTTATCATGTGTATGGATTCACCCATCCTTGGTTTCATATACTTAGAAACATATAAATATGCAAAGGATAAAGGCAATAATACGAGCAGCATTAACAAAATACCACAGAGATAAACCCCAATTAAAAAAATCCCAGAAAATATTAAAAATCAGATCGAATTTATCAATAATAGGAATAAATCTCTATGCTTTCAGAAGAAGAGGGGGAATGATCTCTCCTTTCACATGTACTGCACTCTGGATTCTCACTTCCATTTATCAAGGAATTTTTCTCACAACACAGAGATTAGTGACTGGGACCCACCTTCCTTGCCTTCTCTCAACCTGATCTGTACCATAAATAGCCTGAGGGATAATTTTAAAGCATGCTCCAAACCCACTCAACACTCACATTATTTTTCACCAGGTCATTGAGTTCATTTGATGGGAAAAAAAGAGTCTCTTCTATAAACGATGTTGGGAAATTTTTATTTCCACATGCAGAAAATTAAAATGTGATTCATACCTCACACCATACACAAAATTAAATTCAAAATATAAGGACCTAATTGTGCAAATGAAAATAAATTTTTAGAAGTAGGAACAATGCTGCCATATCTTGTTTTCAACAATATAGTGTCCTGACAAAAGCACAAGTGACAAAAACATAAATGGAACTTTTAAAAGAATTTTCTTTGCTCATCAAAAGACTTTAGCAAAAAAAGGTTAAAGTCAGACAAGCTTTGACTAAGAAAATGTCTTCAGAAACAAATATCAAACAACTTATCAGACAACTTAGTAATGAAAGAATACCTAACGTCATCAAAATGGATGATGATTCTGAGTCATCATCATTTGACCTTTAGCTATGTTGACTTGAGCCAGTGATCGATTGTATTGCTGCTCTACTCTGGGATTCATTAATCTCAACTCCCTATGAATCAACAGTCTTCCATCTTACCTAGCAACCCTGGATTCTTCTGCCTTCACAGCTAGCATTCTGTGGACTAGCCTGATCATCTCTTGTGTTCTATGTGAGGCAGGAAAACCTATAGCCGGTCATCTGAACCATGAACTCAGAACTGTGTGAGCCATCTTTCTCTTCAAATGCTTATATAGACTTTCTGGTCTTACTTCTGTACAGACTAGCAAAAATGGTTGTAGATAAACTAATCTCATTGATAAAGGAAAGGGCTCACAGAAAATTATTCCAAATGTTGGCAATAGGTGTACACCTGTAACAAGTTTAATGGGTAAAAATTGTATGGTACATTATTTAAAACAACAAAAACCCTCCCCAAAGAGTAATTACTGAGGTTTTCTTTATGTACAACAAAAAAACCTCATGAGCTTTCTCTATCTTATTGTTTCACGGGCTATCCTAGTTAATTGGCCTAATACTATTTTTAGTTCTTCAGTTCTCTTAATATATTGTGTAACTTCCAGGGTCTTATGTTTGCAAATGTTCATCTAACATACAATGTTTTTATTTGCCTGTAGTAATAGAGAATGAAGAAGTCAACCATACAAAGAGGTTATAACATGTATGTCTAAGTGCCTCCTTTTCTATGAGAACAGACTGATGGCAGTCCAGAAACCATTATTGCACATTTTGATCAATGACATCATACTAAAATCCTAGTCAAAATAGGGAAAATCGAACAGAATTTCAAGTCCTCACACTCCAGATTTGTGGAGTTATGGAGAATGAATGAACCTGAAGTGTTGCCTTAAGATAATGATTAAATATTAAGCTGAAATTATCAATTGCAACAATAGTCTAGCTTACCTAGAGGGGAAAAAAGTCTGCCTTTATTATCATGCTTTTAAAGACAATCTCTATGGATTTAAAAGACTATAGAACTTTCTAAACAGACAAACTAACCAACATCCTGATTTTAGAGTTAGAATTTTATAGTCACTGGATAAATTATTAGAAGCAGAAGAAATTTGATCACCAATATTCTGCAGTAAATTCCTGCATAGACAAGCTTCTTCTCTTCGCTTTTCCCATTAGTGCTATTCACTAGAAGAATTGTAAGGTTATAGACATTTTTTACTTTATCCAAAGATGTACTTTTGCATATTTTAACATTAAATAAGCTGAACTTGTAATTCATATCCACATAGTGTTTTCTATTCCTTTTATTTGTTTTCAAATAAGTACTTTTTGGTTTTGAATACATCGAACCAATGCCAGTAAGCATGTATTTATTGTGTATTCAGAGAAAGTAATGCTTCTATTTTTATTCATATAGAGAGCTGCAGCTATAAAAAAACACAAGACATATCACTTGAAAAAATTAGTAAAATGTGTGAATTACACACTTTTTGTATTGTGAAGCAACAACAAAAAAATGGAAAGTTTTGTAAGTAATTCTGTTTTACAAAGAGTTTAGATAGTCTGAAAAATCCAAGTATTTGAATGAAAATGCAGTGTGACTTTCAAAAAAAATGCCATTTGCAAAAATTCAAAGCAAGAAATTTCATTTTAAATAAGAAAAAAAAGGAATTTTACAACTTCTTTCTTGCCTAGTTTTGCTAAGAAACAAAGTAGTTGAAGAGAAAAGGCATGTGAAGAAACAACCAGGAGAGGAAGCTTCCTGAGGCAGAGGTTAACAGAGGCAAGAAGGAGGCCAGGACAGGCGGGCAGAGTGCAGATAGCAGTCAGGGGAAACTTCTTCAACTGGGAGTCAGGATCAATGATGACCAAAGGATTCAGGTGCCAGTGTCTGTTAACTTTAAGTTGTCTCCGTCTCATGGTAACCTTATGTCTAGCACAATAAAGCCTTGTCTCCTCCGATGACGTTATCATATCCATAAGCATGTGGGCGTCCATCATGGTAGCTACTGTCTCAAGCCTTTCAGTCTACGTGGATCATCTTCCAGTCCTAAGTCATGTATATTCTGCTCTGATCCGTGGATTTTTCCATTGGCTAATTTTTTGAAAATAGTCTCAAATTTTATTCCTGTTTTGTCTGGACACTCCTTTGAAACATTGCCCACCATGGTGGTATTTGCAATACTGGTGAGTAATGGATAGACCTGTAGTGGAAATTTGCCAAAAGATGCTGAGTTGTCCGAGACCTTGCAGAGGACATTATAACATTTGGAAACTGCAGTATCGGAACATGAAGCGTGGTGGAGAGATGTAGGACTTGGTACTAACCTGACATTTACTTGTGAATTTGTGTCACCCACCCTTGTTGCCGGGGGGGGGGGGGTGTCCCCCTATGATGCATAAGCTTTTCAGTGGGAAATTCCTCAGCAGAGGGCTGCCTCTGCCTTCTTCCTCTTTCAGGTCTGGAAGATGCACTGAACTCTATCCATCATGTGTATTTAAATTTTACCATAATAGCAACACACAAGTTACCACAGCACAACAAATCAAAAATGAATATTGATAGAGAATATTAAAAGTAGCAGGAAGCACAAAAATCTGTCCTGAAAGAAAAACAACCAGAAAGCTCCAATGGAAACCAGAATAGCAAGACTTTGTCCCTGGTGTCAGGAAAGACTAGTCTGTCGGACAGGGATTCCTGGGGAGATAGGTTGCCACAATGGGGTGGAATGTAACAATCATTGTAAGTAGGACATGAATGCTCAGCATGAGTTTGAGCCAGCCCTATGTACTAGAGACAACCTGGCATACCTAACAAGGTAACAATGTAGCATTACAGTCTAGTTCTGAGAAGAGAGGTGGGAGCTAGCAAAGGACCTTGAATCTTGCTATTATTCAATTTATACTTCTTGAATAATAAATGTAAAGTGACTTTTACCATTCCAGGTGAACATTTAATCAGTAAACTACAAGTCACCCGGAAGATAACAATTTGAAATCAAAAATATTAATATATTAATTTAAATATTTATCTTAAAGAAATACTTTCAACTAAAAACGAACTCAAAGCTTCCAGGTGGTGAAATACCTTTTGAGAACATTCCAAGGGTCATAATGCAGCAGTTTTTAAAATGAAAGGTCTTTCTCATCATAACCGTAGTATGTCATCCCACCACGATGCAATAATTGCTGTCATTTGTCTGCCAGGAAAACCATGAAGTAGGGATGGATCTAGTTCCCTGTGTGATAACACGATGGGATACGCCATCCAGGTTATCTGACAGATGGAGAAAGCCTTCCGAGAATGGCTCTCTAGACAGACTGTCTCCGAGGTCTCTGGTGCAGGGTGGCTTGACTCGGGCTAGGAACACAAAGAAGTGTTACTCAGGAAAGCTTTCATCAATAAGGATTTTATTGTGCAATCCACTGAGCACTTAAATTAAAAATGAAAAGCAATTTAGGCTTTGTTTAACCTTTTAGACTTTTTTCGTTTGTTTTAATTTTACCTTTGTACAATAATAAAAGCTGCTTAAGATTTGCAGAGATGACTATGCCTGACTTGTCAAGTAAATCACTTAACTCTTGGGAGGTGGTGTACTCTCCCTGTAGAAAAAGCTTTTCAGAGAGTTTACGATCATTGGAAATAAGCACAACGGTGCTTTCCAATGCCAGCCATTCTAGTCCACAGGCTGGATCACCTAAAGGTGACAATGATTTTAAAAGTAACCTTTCTGTGGCATTTAAACTTAGATTTGTGTTTCTTTTTATTAGAGAAAATCCATGTTTTTGTTTTAAGATGGTAGATCTGATTATAACAACTTTACTTAAACCTGTAAATATGTGGAGTCTCTATTTCAGATGATCAATAAAATAAAATGACTAAATGGGATAAATCTGGCCCCAATAGTTACATGTCTCTAAAGAATAGGAAAATTAACAAAGGCAGTTGTATTAATAAACATATATGGAAAGTCCTTCTAATAAAGCTACATAGTATTTATGTAGTAGTGCAATGTCAAAATTAGGTATTGTTAGTACAGTTTTTGAATTTCAAGAGAATATAAATTATTATTGCTTTTCCTTTACCTGTGTAATTCACTAATAGCACATTGACATTATGTCCCTGGTGTTAAAAATTCAATGCCTTAATTTTTCAGTAGCTTTATAGAAATAAAGACAATTTCATTTTATTTCTCTGAAGCATTAATCTGAGCATTGTTATCACATGTATAGGGTGCAATTTAACACAGATTTCCCTTACAGCGGGTGCGAACACCCACAGGTCACAGGCCAAATGAGTGCCTCAGCTTAAGGTTGTCCCGCCAGAAGGGCAAGCACCCAGAGCTGACAAAGCTAGTCATACCTTCAGCTGTGAAAATATAAGAGGGCATTTGCAGTCTTTTGCAGTGTTATCTGATAAACACATAAGCCAGAGCTATTTTTCTTCCATAATTCTCAGTTTCCTTTTGCCCTTTCAATAACTGTCTCTGAGTGTGTTTGAGTTGTTGGTATATAAAAAGGTGTGTGTGTGTGTGTAATCATATGAGATTAGACATAGAGTTGCAAATAGAGTTAGCTAGGGTGACTCAAATGACTACAACTCAGCATAAAGATGATTTTGACTACTCAACCTTAACATCGCAAGGATGTCCTTCTTCAGATCCCATGAAGAACAAGGGCAGTGCATCTATTTGGCATGATGATTAACTTGTTATATTTGTATACTCTGCCTCACAAGGCTCATAGTCTCTACAATAGGAAAGCACGCTATAGTCTGTGGGGACTAGATAGATGTCCTGCTCCTCTCATATTGCCCCAGCCCTATGAACGCTCAAAAGCTGCGCATATGGTTCTCACGGTTTTTTAGGTGAACAAAGTGAACACCAGTTCTTCACACAATAAAACTGAAATAGGACTTACGGGGAGAGAATGAGAAGCTGTGTAAGTATACGTGGAAGAAAGAAAATCTTTCCACATGCCCGCTGTGCCGTCTTGTCTTCCTACTCCCTCCCTCACCTGTCAGAGATTCTCCAAGCAGATGCTATTCTTCTTGCAATCACATTGTCACACTCCATTATGAGGAAGCAATTAAGCCCATAATAAGTGAAGAGGTGAGGTTTTGTTTTTGTTGTGTTTTTTTTTCTAATCTCACACAACCTTTAATTCGTTAGCTTTTGAAAACAGATAGGACTTTTTCAATTACACCATCCAAATACCTTTTCTCATCCTGAGTGTCTGAAAAACAAATGTATCTTAGATCCAATGCTTTTATGTTTACAAATCTGGGCATGATTTAGAGAGCTTTAAAGAGATAGCAAGTGCCTAGTAAGGAAATCAGATTTACATAATTTTCTGCTTGCTTACAGAACCCAGCCGTTGAGATTATCTTTTACATTTGGGAAGACTGTTTTAATACGATAAGATGAAATACCACCTACAGTACACTTGATCTTGCTAGTTTGACTTCTTAAAATAAATTATGGGCTGATTTGTCATAGTGACTTTTAGCATAAATTGCTATTGTAATCTAAGAAAGCAATTCTGAAAGAGGCTGCTTTTTCACCTCATCTACATGAAAAGATTTAGGTTATTTCTGCATTTATTCTTTTCTCTGTGCAATTTATTTGCTGTAACTTTAAATAGCAGAAATGACAAAAACCCATGCTTTATTCTTCCCATCCTTTCTTCTGTTCATGCATGTAAAGTAGCAAATAGCAGCTTAAGTGGAGGGAGGACCAGAGAGAGAAGTGTGTGAAACACACTTTTCGTATATAAAAATGGGTTCTCGTGCAAGTGTGTGCTCCTTTTTCCCCAGTGGAAAGTCCATTTCATTGCAACCTTAAGAAAATACACAAGTTGAGTCCAGGGCTTGATGGTATCTTATATACATCTTATTTATTTATTTTTTGAGCTTTTAAAAAAAATGTTACTTAGTTTGGTGTTCTTGCAGTTTCAACCACTGTTGTAAATGATGAGTATTACTCCAAACTTCTTTCTTACCTATCCAGTAATATGACCATGAACTTCTGAGGGATATTTGGCAGTTTTTGTTCTAAATTTTGCTTTATGCTTTATAAGCATTATACGTGACCAAGATTCCTGTCACTCTTTCTAAATTCTATTTGTCCAAATTGACCATGATGCCTATTTTATGTATGACCTGTATTCCTTATTTGAACTGAAAAGAAAGCACGAACTTGGTTATGTGCTCGCTATGACTATCCATTGATAGGTGCTTTCATTTAGGCATTTTACATTGCAAGCATGTTGGGAGCACAGCAAAAGTCAAATAGGGCTTTGCCTCAAGCTCGCTTGCTGTATGTAGCCTTGCTACAGATTAAATGTATGTGTCCATTATTATATTCATGACTCAGAATGGAATTGGAGAAATCTCAGATTTATAAATGGTTGACATTTATTTCCTTCTATCTCAATTGAATGATATGAACAGTCACCACCACCCACTTTCTGGCTAGAGGTTTTATTCAAATAAATCTCCCTTCTTTTCTCTGACTTCCTTCTTGGTCATTACCTTCCTTATAACTGGGGGCATGTGGTTACTCTAGAGCCACCCAGAAATAGCTTTATAATTTAAAGTCATTTGCCTTTATTGCATCTGTAAAATGCTTTCCTACCTAGGTCAACTTTCTATTGAATAGACAGGGAACAGTAATCTTGGGTGAAGAACATCTTTAGAATTTTCCCCACCCTACTGACCATGACTTATTCTTCTTTGAATGCCTTCACTAAGCATAGCTAGGCACAATATAGATGGTGACTACATACTTCTGTTTAGCGTTAAACCCCAAAGAACTAGACCCTGTTTAAGGATAAACCCCAGACCCTAAATATATATAGTGGCCAAGGCCAAAATAATTGACCAAAACTTGACCTGAGATACATTGTTTTATCTGAAGTAGACACACCCAAGAACTGGCAATGTCCAGGGTGATTTTCCAATGGCAGACAGCTGAAATTGTTGACATATCTCAGCAGTCTGGGGGATGTATGGCAACAGCAATCATGGGAACCCAGAAACAAACAATACTGGAGACGCTAGAGGTGGAAAAAAAGACTGAGAAATCAAAGGCACTGTCCTGAGTAAATCATGACCATCATCCCCAATACATGCAGTGTTGGAAGATACATTCAAAGTAACTGAGACCTTCCCCCAAACTTGCAATACAACTTTGATGGTCCCTGGGAGTTCTGGAGAAAGGAACCAGTGTAATTCATTCCAAAGCTATAGTGTTCCACTTGAAAGTGTCAAAGGGGTGTTGGGTGTAAGCATGGTGACACCTGAAAGTCTGACTCTTGTCCTTTTCTCCAAACCACTGGGGACTGGTTTGGCATATCCATGAGAGAGACAGCATAATTCTCTCAGTTGGAAGGTCCTGGAACAACAGCAATATGAGGTTATACTATCGAGGCAAAGACAGGAGACCTTCTTCACCTTTTCCAGATATTCTAATTATCATGGTCTTCTGCGGCTCTTGGATAAATAGTTGATAGGCACTGGCTCATCTTTGGTGCTAGTATCCAATGAATCCAAGGACTCTGTCTGGCAGCTTTGTCCACTGCTTCAACAAATGAATATCATCTCACAGAGCTTGTTCAGGATTCCATGCATCTGTTCAATAAGTCTAGTGTTGGTGGGATAGTAGGAAAGGTGAAAGTACCAAGCTATAGCATGCTGTCAGTCCCATCCTGCAATTGTGCCTTCCCTGGTCACTGTTGACATCTGTTGGCCGCCACAACCAGCACAGAACTTGAGAGGCCCTTAGGATTAGAGTAATGCCTATAGCCTCATGGAAGTTATATTGCTTTTTTTTTTCTCCACATCACTGCCCTGCTGGGAGTAGGAAGACCAGCCTTGCTCCTGGAGAACTGTTGCTCAGTTTGAACCATCAGTCTTGTGGACCACAGTCCCGCACACAACCTCTGTGCCACCAGGGCTCAGCAGTTATAGTGCTTTAAATGCACTGCTTTGCAGAGTGAGGACAAGTGAGTGGGGTTCACTTGGGCCATACCTGAACAATGGAGTTAACCATTCGTACCTCCCAGGCAACTGCCCCCAAAGCAGTTATGAGTATCATGCCCTGAAGTAAGTACACTTCTAGAATGTACCCAGGGGTGTGGAAGGTGTACATCTTATGGTCTCGAGTGGGCAGGTGGTCAATTGGCAGAGCTAGGACCACTTTGTGCACTTTTACTGTGCAATCGCTGTAACCATCAAGGGTGCTACTCAGCCCCTAAAACGTTGAAATATTTCCATGAATTCCAGGGAACCCTATGCCAGTATTCTGCACATAGGATAGCCAAGCAATAACAGACTTTCCTCTTCTTCTGCTTGTGTCTGGTGGGCAGCAGTTGTCAGAGGTCTGCACCTGGTAGTCAGAGCTGCCAGCCTTAGACATTAGTACAGGCCAGATCTTAATGGGAGATCTCTACCATTTCTTCTTCCCAATGCTCCCTGCAACATCTTCTGCCACTCTGCATGCCTAGAAGTGGTTAACAAGCACCTCCAGGGTGCTCGTCCGTGCTTGTGCTTCCCAGACCTCCTGCAGTCTCTGTGCCATCTTTGCATGGCCATCTCATCTGCTGTGGCAACAGAGACATTCCACTAAAGGGATCAAGCTTCCTTGCAACCTGCACTTTGGTATCTTCCTTAGCTGTAATAAACCTTACTCTGTTCGAGAGTCCTAACCATGCCCGTGGCATTTTCAGGGCATCCCATCCTCATGCACTGGTGCCCAGATTTCTAACAGCTACCCTAATTGTCCAAATATGGAAGCCGATGACCACTTTGGGGTTTCCCCCCACCGAGTCCCATCCCATAATCCTGTCTCTGGGACTCCAGGTGTTTTTAGGTTTCCCGGCTGACTCAGCAATTGTTTGGGTTCAAACCTCCATATGAAGGGTCTCCCTAGACGTAGATCAAGAAAATGACTGGAGCCTATTTGAGATGGACCATTTTATTTGCACTGGGGTCTTACAGATTGGAACAGTCCTGCTTTTTCCAGCAGTGCAGAGCTGGGCGGGGAAGTATCCACCATGGGCATCCTTGTGAGGACTCTTTTTATACCACTGAAACCACTGACACCAATATACTCCAAACTCAGTGTGTGCACCTTCCTGTGCTTACCTGATATGGGGTGGGGAATTATAAACACCCATAAGGCCTCTGGCTATGCTTCAGTGCCCTGGCCAAGAAACATGGGGAATAGCTAAAGTGTAACCATTCTGGAGTGTTAACTAGTGTCCCTCCAGCTCACTAACTTATGCTACAAATGTGGGAATTAATTAATTAATGGCAACAGAGAAACTTACCACTTCACCTTAGAACTAAAATTGAGCTGATGAATCATAAGAAGATATACAATTCTGTGATGAAAGTTTGTTTGACAACTGTCAACAATAAAAAGAAATTATTTTTAAAGTCCCATGACTATGCACCTAAGAATTACATTCTTGAGATCAAATAAATTGCTTTTTAGAAGTGACTAATATATGACAAGCCACCTTAATAAATATTTTCGCTTCTAATACCTACCATAACTTCTGGGCACTAGTAAACTCAGAATCTCTAGGTGCTCGACAACTGTGTGAGGAGCTAAAAGCTTGAGTTCACTCAGAGGCCCCTGGTTTTGAAAAAGCAGCCAGTGAAACCCTCTGGGGCATAGCTTTACTTTGCCTTTCACGGTTTCACCTTGAGTTGCTATCTAGTCATTGCAGATGGTCTACTTCATTAACAACCTCATCTTATAGATACGACACTGGGAATCCCAGTACTTGGCACTTTGTTAAAGGTCAGTTTAAACAATTCTTAACTCATAGATATATTGAAAATGAATTAACTTTGTAAAAGAAAAGGATCACAATGAAAAAAGAAAGTGACAAAATTAAGAGAGGGAAGAAAACCCTATATTTCTATGTCATTTTCTATTCATTTAAAATATCTTTGAATTGATTATTTTCTTAATTTTTAAAAGGAATTTAAAATTTTTCTTTTTGTAACTTTTTAACAAAACAAACAAAAACTCAAATGTAAACCTTTGGGAGAGCATACAATTATCTATGTATATTTAAATCATGTTTGGAATTATTAAACTCAGATAATTTAGAAAACACATCTAGAAATAGAAAAAGGACTCACAGTGCCTGAGATGAGGAGTGATGCAGGCAATGTGCAGGACTCCACAATGAGCCTGTTTTCATCATGTGGCTGTTTCAGTCACAGTCTCGCCGGACTAGTCCTTCCTTCAAAGTATTTCCCACTCCATGTCTCTCCCAGAACTCATTCTGCTTTACCTCAGCCACTTCCTTCAACGGAAAGAATAGTTCTCCTACGTTGGTGTGAGCAGACATTGAAACGATGCCTTCCATGAGTGACTTTTCTGTGGCTGCTTAGTCACATTTAGTCTACAGCCATGTTTCTTAAGTGACTTTAGAGCCTAACTTTGGACCCTGCTTTTAGAATTTCACCACGAGATTTCACAGAAATTGATACCTTTTTCCTTCATAAAGCAAAAATGTCATGATGACTCATGTAAATGAGAAAAAATATTCACTTAAGACCATTATGAGCATCATTCCGCCAAGTAAATACACATCTAGGATGCACCCCGACATGTGGAAGATGTACATCTTATGGAGACAAGTGAGGAATATTGGACCAGTCAATCCACATTTCATTGAACACTGTGAACCATACAAATGTGAATGGAGCAGTCAATACAAAGGCAAGCCAGTTCTGTGACCATAGATGTCGTCAGCCATCGTGCACAGTGCATCCAGGGGCAGCGAGATGGAGAGGGATGCACACTTGCTTTTAGTGTTAAAATGGAGGGGCAATGAAAAAAAGGAAGACCCTGACAAGAGGACATGACACCGTGGATGCAAAATTTAGTCCAAGCATAACAAATAAGAGGACTGAGAAGTGATTTTGTTATTGTTGTTTTTCTGTTGTCCGTGGGGTCCTGTGAGCCCAGACTGACTGGACAGTACCCCGGAACAGCAACAAATGTGTGTCTCTGTAAAAACCGAACTCACTGCCCTTGAGTCTATGCTGACTTAGGGTGACCCCGAGGAAGAGTAGAACTGCCCCGCATGAGTGTCTGACTCTCTAACCAGGAGCAGGAGGGGAAAGCCCATCTTTCTCCCACATACAAACAGGTAGTTTTGAACTACTGACCTTCCGGATGGCAGCCCAAGGCATAAGTACTCTGCCTCCAGGGCTCACCTCTCTGTCTTGTTGGTGACTGCGTGATTATGATTTAGATGCAGGTAACCCTGTTCTGTTACGTCTCTTAAGCTTCTAGCTGCCACAGTGCTTAAATATTGCCAATGATCATCTCACTCATATATGAAGAATACCAGAAATTTGCAAATAGAATAGATCAGAAGTAGTTTAGTCTTGGAAAGCATTCCAGTAAGATTAGTGGGAACATCCATAGGGCTTACTTTGTCCTTTATTATATTCCTTTATCTTCAGGAAATAAAAATGTACAACAATGAGATATTAACATTTGCTTATTTGCCATTGTGGTGATAGAGAAAATAATCATCTATCATTTCAAAATTTGACTTTAAAAAAGTACATTCTAGTGCAATAAGTAACAAGCTTGTTTATAATAAATGGTTTTATGGCTGCATACAAGGAAGTTTGGGGATTATTTTTGAATGTTAGAATGATGCATTTTAGATTTATAATTATAATTAATCTTAGTGTGAAATAGAAAATATATATTAGAATATATGTATTTAAATTGGGTACTTTGAATTCAGTAGTAACTACTCTTGTATCAGAGTACTAAGATGGTAAAGAAATGTTACTGTAATAAAGCAAAATTGACATATTTATTGCCTTTAAACTGTGGTTTTACTCTCAGGTACTCTGTGTTTCCCTTAATCCCTTTTCCATTTTTCCATTTTTCAAGTTTTGACTACACGCATGAATAATAAACTGAAGCTGCTCCTTCACTTGAAAAGAAAACAAAAGTGTACTTTACACAGAGATGTTCTGCATGCTAATTGTCTGATCTCATTGTGCACCTTTGAGAAACTGATAAATCACCACATAGTCAAGTCATATATGTAAAATGTGATAGATGCCTATTCTTTTGTCTCTAGGCAAAATTATCTTTTATGGGAGTAAATTCACCATTCATAGCAAATTTCTAGTATAACAATTATTTTATCAAGAATAAAAAATTAAGAACTTTGAATGTTTAAGTCCTAACAATACCCAAATTGAATGCATTATGGCATATGCAAAGATACGTATTTACCATACACTTTGGAAATTACCTCTAACATTTGATAGTTCAAAAAAAGTATTTCTTTCCTGTATACACATCATAAAAAAAATTCTTTTATATTTTATTGGAAAAAGAACTATAGTGAAATATCTTTGAACTGGTGGATAATTTACTAGGCTATGAAATTATTGTTGGTCATATTAGATTTGAAACATTTTCAGACTGTACTTGCTTCATTTAATATTAATAAGCAATGAGAGTTATAAAATCTTGAAACATGATACTAAATAAATTAATATGGGCAATGCAATGTCATGGAAAGGGCACTAGGTTTACAGTGTACAGACTTGCATTAACTCTTTGTGTAGCTCTTCTCCCTTCAATCTTTAATATCAGTTGTCTTTGAAATGAGATACAACAGTAGAGTCTCTCTCTCACCTACTCTCATCATTGCTTCTATTGGACTTATACTTTGACTTTGGACTTATACTTCTATTGGCTTATACTTTGACAAAGACGAATAGATTCTCTCCATATTTCTTTAAACCAGAACACTAACAATATGTGATCTAACATGATCCTTATTCTTTTAGAAAGCAATATTTTCTTTCTACTTGATTATTAATTCTTTAAAGTCAGCATTGCATGTAGTTAGCGTTGAATGACACTAAGCACAAGATCAAGCAAATAACTGGTGCATTTTTGCACAAACAATGTGATCCCAAATCCAATGGCATGGAGTTAATGCCAACCCAGAGGGACCTTGGTGCACAGCGTGGAGCAGTGCTTTCCCATTCCGGAGCCTGCCGAGCTTTAAGGGAGATGGCTAGTGACTCAATGAGTAGTGGGTGCATTTGCGTCATCCTCCCTGGATTAGAGGTCCAACTGACTTAGCCTACCAGCAGTGTCTGAAGTAATTTGATTACTGGCATAATCACATTTTTCTGATTTATATAAATCTAGAATACCTACTTTTCAATTCCAGATGCAAGAGTATGTATGTTTCGAGTTAAGCATAATTGGCTGCTAAAGTTGAGGTCCCAGTGAACTAAACAGCTTTGTTTTATGAAATCATAAGAAAGGTTTCTTTTAGAGTTTTATGAACGAAGGGATTGTGATTCTAAATTTAGCATTTGATGTGATGGAAACACTGCATGTAATCCCAAACACATTATTTCAGTTAGAGTAAAAAAAATTCTTAAACAGTAACATCTATGGGCATATTTGCAGTATTTTTAGAAGTGAGTAAGAAAAAAGGCATTCCCATACAATAGCTTTAAAATGTGCCTCTCTCTCTCTTTTTGACTAATAATTTCATTGGGTGCTCTTGCAAATCTTATAGCAATCCATCATTCAATTGTATTAAGCACACTTGTACAAATGTTGCCATCATCATTTCCAAAACATTTTCTTTCTACTTGAGTGAGCCCTGGGTATCAGTATCTCTTTTTTCTTCTCTCTCCCCCACCCTCATGAATCCTTGATCAATTATATGTTATTGTTATTATTAATATATTTCTTACACTGTCCATTGTCCCTCTTCACCCACTTTTCTGTTATTATTCCCCCAGGCGGTGGCTATATAGCCAACCTCCTTTTTAATATTTTGGCTGGTATGAAAGAAATTATAACCTGTACACCATATGTTGCTTTTCAAAAGAAAGTTTATAGGAAGAAAATCTTTATAAATCAAACCCCAAAGTAAGCCAAACTCATTGCCATCAAGTCAGTGCCAACGCCTGGCCACCCTAGAGGGACGTGGTGGGAGGAGTGGAAAGCGCCATCCCTCCCCTGCCAAGTGGCAGGTGGTTTCAAACTGCTGCCTTTGTGACTGAAAGCCCAACTCTTAACCATTACGCCTCCTTCATACATCCAAATGAAGTGCAGAATGCATTTCTACTGGAGTCATTATCAAATGTATTTTTTTTGTTCTTTGCATTCTTTTTTGATTTTTTAGTTAGATTGGACAAAGCTTCTGTAATAGCTGGTCTTTGTGTGCATGTCTCAAAATTTCTCCCACAGCAATTGTATCTCAGATTTTACATGTTACATCGCCTTAAGCAGAACTTGCGAGTCAAGCTGGAGACTGAAAAAAGGAGCATTTCATGGTTTTAGAGACTTATTTTATAGTTGAAATTATATGAAGTAAATAAAAGAACTATGAATGAATGCCTTTAAATATTTAAGAAATAAAAAAGAATGCAGAAATCTCATTAAGCAGTGTTGCTGGGATAGGGGAAGCCAAAATAATGACAGCATAGTTCTACAATAAAATATAGGAAGAAAATGTGACAAGCTTAATTAAGGTATCAAGATTGTTGGTTCATTATTAAGGATATGTGTCAGGTAATAAAATAAACCAAATTTCATTTTTAAAATGCAACTCTAAGAAGAAAAGAAACAGGAAGGAAAAAATACCATCTGTAAGAATATTTGTTTGCTTAGAATTCATGTAGTTATCAAAAATTAATCACTTGCATTCTATTATGGATTGAATTCTGTCCCCTCAAAATATGTTTATAAATTCTTATTTGAATACCTGTTTGAGAATGGGTTGTCTTTATTATGTTAATGAGACAAGATTAGGGTATTGTGTTTTTAAGACCATCTATTTGAAGATATAGCAAGAGATTAAGCAAGCATGCAGAAGAAGAGATGGGATAGGGCAGGTGCAAAGGCACATGGAAATATTTCAGGAAGCAGCAGCTGAAGACACGTGAATTTTCCAAGAGCGCTGACAAAAACAGAAAACCTTCCTAACCTCTACTCTCCTGAATTTTCGACAACAAATTTCTGTTCAGCGATGGCATCAATACTTGGTGCCTTTCGGTGCAAAATATCAGGCACAGGGGAATAAGAATTTGTACAGCGCTTCATATTTGCAATCTAGTATTGTTCCTCTTCATGTGAGAATGTTGTCTCTGGTAAGGGTCCTCTCAAATGAGCAACTTATTGCAGATGATTTTTTGGAAAGGCATTTCATACAATATTGGGGGAAACTGGGACAAGTAAAGAGTAGAAAGAGGGAAAGAACATGATATTGATCTGTTCTGGTGATCTGAATGCCATCCTGCTGGTAACTCTCTGAGGAGACATTTGAGATAGACTTGGAATGTTACTCTCCCATTCCCACTCGTTTGCTCCACACACAGCTTTCTGCAACAGCAGAAACTGAATTAGAGAACAAGAGGACACATTAGCAGTATATAGCATACTTTGAAATTTATCTCACATGGAGATTTAAAAAGTAGTTATTTAGTTATTAAGCCCTTATAATGCACAGTCACCATGCTTGCCAACCACTGGGAAAATAAAAAGATTAATAGAAGTAAAGAAATTCAATTTAAAAAATCATGAACTCTGCCATTTTGGAACTCACGCTCTAGGTGAGGTTTAAATTGCACTGAGAATACAAGGGGAGGAGTACAAGGTGGCTAGATGGACAGATAAGTCATCTTACAGGTTCTTGTGGTACTAGGTCCTTAAGGAAAATAAAGGAAATCCATGAGAGTGTATTGAAAGACAACAGATAAAGCTGATTATAAATTGAAGAAATATACATTATAAATACCCAAGTTTTAATCCTACAATTTTCTCCAAGCAGTTGATCTACTGAGAGGAAATGAATACAAAGATTGTATGTCAGTAATAGAGAACAGATGGCCACATGTGAAGGTATTCAAGAAACCTTTACAAATGTTGATTCCTTTAGTGACTAACATTTCCACTCTAACTCTCTAAAGTTATGTTCCAGAGGGAGCATATTGTCACATGATGTTTACTGTTTCAAATTCATAGACTTTGAGGTGACATAAACGCCACCAAATAATCTAGATATTTCTGCCTAGGTCAAGGTACATTACTACTTCTTATCTATATAAATACAAATATGCTTGTTAAAGGTGACTATTTAATAAGCACTTAAAAGTTGCTAAGGAGCCCTGGTGGCATGCTTGGTTAAGAGCTAAAAGTTAGACTGCCAAACACAAGGTCATTAGTTTGAGTCATCCACTCTAAAGGAAAAAGACGTCTGCTCCATTAAAAACTTACAGTCTCACAAATGCTACAGAGTAATTTCTACTTTGTTTTACAGGTTTGCTCTTATTCTAAAGTGATTCAGTGTCATTAAATTTTACAATTTCTATGTACTTATTGATTCTGTACTTATCGATTCAGCTTATTTTCATATTTCAACAACAGAAAGCTATTCCATCCTCTTGATTGAGTTGAGGACACTGAGTCACAGCGATAAGAATAACCTTCTCCAGTTTACACAGCACATAGTTAGTGTACTTGACTACAATAAAATAAGGTCTCCAGAAATAAAGAATGCATTCAAATATAAGTCACAGAAAAATGTGATTATCTAATTGTTATCTTGTGTGTGTGACTGCGATTCTATGTACTTATGTGTGGTATATCTTCAGAGACATCCAAGAATGTAAGCTTTCTCTTTTGAAAGAAAATTAATATGGATCTGCAATGGTTCTCAATGGAATTAGGGTTTCTGAGTCCCAAATTCTTGAATGATGATATTATCTTCTTCATAGTGCTCCTATCTTATTTTGACCATTCTCACAAAAAATGCCGAAACTTAGAAAAAGCAACAATAAGAGCGAATGTTTACTTTCGTTCTGCTGCCACTGTCAGCTGGTCCTGTTGTGTTGGCTGGCATGTTGGTGTGAGGCTGGTAGCTATGCCATGACTATTTCAAATACAAGGTGAATGGCACTCAACCTACTCATGAAGAAGAGCTGCCTCATGAAAGCAGAGTCAGACTTTGTGGCCGTTACATAGTCTGCTGTCAATTAGATGAAAGGGTGAGTCTAGCCTGTCAAGCAGGTCATAATCAATGACGTCTCTATAGGGGCACATTCTTCTACTGAGGATTCTGGTAACTCCTGTCTCTCTCCCTGGAGGAAGAACATACTCTGTCTGCTTCACATTCTGCTGACAAGCCACATGGAGCTATGCTGATGGCAGCCAGACTGTAGGAGTTGGTGGAGTCACATGGCAAGCCACTCCAGCATTGAGATGCTTCCATAAGACGTGTCACCCACTGGCTTGTGATATTCCTACTTCGGGCATCATTGCATGTGCTGTTTGAATCTGTCGAAGAATTTATGGACTACTATCAGACATATGAGCTGATAGCATTTTTTATGGGTCTCACTGCCCTCTGCTGGTGGGAATAGGAGGCCCAGCCTTGCTGCTGGATTTGAACCTCCAACTAGTGGGCCACAGTCCCATGCACAACCACTATGCCACCAGGGCTCAGCATATGAGCTAATATCAAATGTATGGATTTGATCTTGACTGGGCCAGAATGTTTTCTTAATAACAATTACTCTTAGATATAAAACTCCTTCTTGTTTCTCTAGTCAACCCAAATTAACACAATGCTAATGACTACAAAATAGAAGAAGCACCCACAAAGTTCAATTAATAATAAGAACGTGGAATGAACAAACAATGAACTTAAGAAAATCAGAAGTCATCAAAATGAAATTGAATGCATGCAGATTGAACCTCAGAAATTAGTGAGGTGAAATGGACAGGTGTAGACAATTTAAAGTTAGACAATTATATGATCTACTACTCTGATATATATCTTCAATGATATATTGAAGATTAATGGCATCCTATATGTCATCCCAAAGTTGTCAGTGAAGGTGCTATCCAGACTCTACAAGGAACACCAATAGACATGATTATTATTCATATTGCACATCAACCACTGTTAATGAAATGAAGAACTGGGGATTTTTCCAACTTCTGCAATTGATCAATCATATCATCAAGGTTCATTAATACTTATTGGTGAATAGAATAGTATTATTGAAAACAAATGAATCCATTGTTGGACAATATGGCCTGGTGATAGAAACAATGCTTGGAGATGACATGGTAAAATTTGGCCAGACCAACAACTTACTCATTGTAATTATCTTTCTTAACAGCATATATCATGAATATATATGTGAGCCTTGCCATATACTTCACACACGAGTCAGTCCACTATGCCTTTGGAAAGAGACAATAAACTGGTTTGATATCATCTCTCAGGCATATACCAGAAACTGACTGTTGCCCAGAGTACTCATTGCTCATATATTCTAGTTGAAGCTGAAGAAAACTAAAGTAAGTCCAGACAAAAGCCAAGATACAATTTTGAGTATTTCCCACCTTCTTTAGACACCATTTAAAAAAAGAAGGCTGACACATTGAACACTCATGAACAGAGATCAGACGAGATGTATGTTGACAGCAAGGACATCACACACAGAGAGCAAGAGTCAGTGTTCAAAAGCAAAGATTTGACCTTGAGGGCTAAATGATACCTGACTCGAGGGTTTTCAAATTACTTTATAGGCATGAAGAATCTCAACTATAAATAAGAAAGCTTGGAGAAGAATCACTGCCTTTGAGTTATGGTGTTCAGAAGGAGCATTGAATATAAAATGGCTTGACAGAAGAACAAACATATCTTTAAAAAAGTAAAGCAGAATTCTCCTTGGAAGTGAGAATGACAAGATTTCATTTCTTCGACTTGAGGCTTGCAATCAGGTGGAACCAGTTTCTGCAGAAAGATATCATACTTGATTAAGTGGGGGATCAGCCATCTTCGGGGAGAAGGATCAGCACAGAGACTTCAACAATGGCATCCACTATCACAATGATCATGAGGACGGTGCAGAAAGGGGTAGAGTTGCATTGTACTATACAATGGATAATATACATGGGATCCAACTCAATGGCACAAGACAAATAACAACAGAAAATACTTTAGTTCTTTGCTATATATATTTTGTCACTTCCAAATACTTCACAAAATATCATAAGTTGTATAAAAGTTAATGAGATATAGTTCTTTCCAAAAATGTAGACTACTAAAAGCAAGGAACCTAAAAGTGATTATATAGAGAGGATAGGTAAAATCAAATGGCTGTGGGGAAAAAAAAATAATGAGAAATTAATTCAAATTAGAGCTACACAGTTGAAAGAAGCTATGTCGCATGTAAACCTAGAGAATCAGGATGACTTATTTCTGGCCTTAACTTTACTTTCAATTCAATTAAGGACATCACTCAACTTCTATGATCCTCACCTCATCTACAAACCTCTAGGGAGAGCGGAAAGCATGAGGAAATGATATCAAGGGCTCAAGTAGAAAACAAATGTTTTGAGAATGCTGATGCCGACAAATGTACAGATGTGCATGACACAATGGATGGGTGTATGGATTGTGATAAGAGTTGTACGAGCCCCCAATGAAATGACTAAAAAAATAAAGAGAATAATGTAAAAGCAAAAATTGTTTTCTAGGGTTGCCTTGGATGACTCTCAGCACCCTTAAGATTTCTGACAGGTTCCAACTTTGTGAATGGGTTGCAATTGAGGTGTGCATTGCTTTGACGAATGAATATTCGTCAACACTTGGAGATTCAGAAATATCCAGATAAAGGGGGAAATGTGAGCAAACATGCACATACAGCAAATGTCTGGACATGGCTAAGAAAAGATTGTTTCTGCCTAGTGTGACTCGGATCCAAAAGATGGTAGAGAGGGCTAGAAAGATAACTTGGAGAAAGTTTTTATGTCTTCAATTTGACACAAAGTCATTTGGGTTTTATTGAGTGTTTAAGTAGTCGAACTGTAAAGGAAACAGTTAGAAGATCATTAAGAATAACTGAAAATCAATCTAGAGCATAAAAAGTGCAGCAATCTAAGTAAATCTGAAGTGCACGGTGGGATAATCACTGTCTTTATTGCATTTGAAAGGCTCAGGAATAGATGTAAAGGTAAATGGAATAGTTTAATGGAAAATATAATCAAACCTTATGAAATATTTGATCCTGAATGTTTAAAGAACAAAGCTTTAAAATAACAGGAAAAATGGTTTAGTATAACTTTTCTAATTCCAAAGATTAGAATTTAATGAACAAGTCACTTTCATCATTAAGGAATCAAGTTAATTATTCAATACAAACTTAATATTCTCACATCTACATGGTCAACTATACAATGCCTTAAGAATTCTGTCATTTACAAAACTGTTTGCTAGTTTGAAATTTCTTCTTCTTTGACTTTAAAAAAAATTTTTTAGCCATACCAGCATTGTCACAGTGATGATAAAGCTGATGGCCGTGACTGTTAGTGGCCTTACGAGCACAGTTGTTTCATTTTATTTCTGTAAAGTCCATCTTTCTTCAGCATCTTAACAACACACACTAAAATCTCTGTAATCAAAGCAATTTGGATTGTTATGTTTGTGTATATATTTCACACACCAGACCTAGCTCTTAAGAACACATACCCAAACAGTATCGACAACATATTTTCAAACAGTCACTCTATATTTATGTAAGCTACCCCTGATTTGCTCAGAAATAAATAACAAAAATATTCAAAACATTTAGAAAATATTGATTTAAATTCTAAGCGTTGAGTTTGTATTCCAATGATTAAAAAGGGCAGAAAAAGACAGCAAGATTTGCTTTTATTTGAGTGATTACTGACACATTTCCTTTAGCTCAAATTAAAGGTAATAGTATTAGAGAGTTGAATTTCAACTGGCTATTTTCAGATAAATCTACTTATCTACAAATTGGAATGTTAATGAATATGGATAATGACAGATATTTAAAATTCCTAATGCAGTTGATGTTGAGTCAATAGGAGGTATGCCATGAACTTCGGCCAATGTTTTCCAGCCAGCAGACAAGGATTCGAGGACGGTGCACTGAAGGACAAAACCATAGTAGTTGCTAAGAACAAGCTTTAATGGGAATAGCCAGAAAAAAAATGGTAGATTTTCTCTAGTCACTCTCCTTACTATTTATAACACCAGATATGGAGACTTCCATGAAAACAATTAGTTGACATTTTTATGCTTTCCAATGTGCATTATATAAAATACATCAGAGACCTTCCTGAAGTTAACGATGCAGGATTTGAGACCAAAAAAATAGTAAAAACCTATAACATTAGAATAAGTTAAAGATTTCCTCTCTTTTGATAAGAATGTACCAAAATACACTTGTTAGCCTGGTTTCCTTTACGTAAGGTAAAGAAGGCAGATGGGCAGGAATTTGAAGCTATTCAGTGAATTCTTCTTCTCAGTGAGTGTAAGTGTTGCTGGCTATAGTCGAAGCTCCTGCATTATGCTATCAGACTGAGCGAGGTGTTGAGAACTAGAACATGGCACGTATAAGAATTCTCTGCAGGCCCAGGATGGGAGCCTTTCATAGAACTGCTATGCTATGCAGGCAGCCCTCATACTCAAAGCCCACAGCAAGAAGATCATCACACAGGGTCCACGCAGTGGAAACCCTCTTACAGAGCACTGAGCCCCATGTCATAATGTCTATGAGAAGGCGTGGTTAGCCTCTGTACCTCCACGTAAGACTTGGATCACTGATTGCAACCAAAGTACACCAGAATCATTTATTAAGATTATGTCACACGTGCTGAGGACAGATCCTTCCAGACAACACAATAAAAAGTTGTACATAGTATATCTAAGCCCAGTGTGTTCCTCCCCTAATTTCCACCCAGTGTCCAGGTAGAATTGGTGATATTTAAAACTCAGATGAGATCATAGTTTTAGGACACCCCTGCACCTGCTGGTGTTGTTTGAGGGTGGATGTTGCAAATGAGAAGATACAACTATCTTCCAAGCAAACTCCTCCCACCGTTTATAATGAAAGAGGGTTGCACTGTCAATTGGAGCTAATCACTGGTGCATAATTTCTCCCTATAAACTAATGTACTCTCTATTTTGAAACCACTTTAATCACGCTCTTTTACATGAAGCCTAATTTGAGAGTAAATCATTTATTTCCCATTCAAGTATAAGCTTCCTCAAGGAAATTTAAGTTGGGGCCAGCTTTCTTATATGGAAGCAGCATTAATGTAGCTGAAGTAACATTACTGAAGATTACGAGTCATCTTAAAAATACGTCTCGAAGCTACTTTAGTTAAGCTTAAGTAATTTAGGGAAAATGTCTAGGCAAGTAATTGATATTGTACCTAAACTAAATATTTCACAGAACAGTTACATTTACACTTGCCTAAAAATAAAAATTGGAGCAATACAAGGGAAAACTGCCAAGACTGAAAATAATATGCAGCAGCTGTAAGTAATTGCGAGTGATAATCATAATTAGACAAGATGTAAAATATGTGTTAAAGCCCAGATTGGATCTTCCTGTTGACAACTGGGAGACATCCCAAAGGCCTGGGTTCTACACCTAGGCTGGGCAGGCCTGCTCTGTGTGGACAGCCCATCCCAAACCAAAATGGGCATTAGATCAGCTCAAAGAACGCTAGCTGTTCTGCCTGTTTTCCTTGAGAAAAAGAAGGCATAGTCCTGGTTTCAAGGAACTCACAAAGCGGGGAAAATTGGCCAAGTATGTAGCAGGAAATGGCATTTAATATAAATCCTGAAAAGGAAGAGAAATTGATTTTAAGAAGACATGAAGGATATATTTTAAGGCCATAGCAATATTTATTTAATCAATAAGCGGTTGAAAATGAATAAATGTCCTTGTCCATGGAGAAGAACCCAAGCTAACCCGCAAGCACTATGGGGATAGGATGTGTGTCTTTCTTGTCCAGTAACTCATAGCTGGCCCTTGAGGACAGGGTAGAGCTGCCCTGCAGGAATGCGTCAAGACTGACTCAATGGTACCGCAATTGCTTTTTTTTTTTTTTTTGGTTTTCCACAGTAATACAGAGATCACCTGACCAATTTTACACACCTAATTAAATAAATGATAAGTACTGAGATAAGGGTTGAGGGGTGCCCATCCTGTTGTAGAAATAGCAACCTGTACTTGTATCAATGCACCTTCACAAACACATTTGAGATGCTACTAACCCTCATGTGAACATGTGGATGCTGAACAATAGAAAAATTAAGAAACATACCTACTTAAGGATGGAGCTATAATTTAAACCCAGATCACCAGGCACCACATTCCTCTATGACATACAACATGATATATTTTAAAATTTGAATGCCTTTAGTTTTATGAAGCATTTAGCTTACTAAGGAGCTAAAAATATTAAACAGTGCTATCATATGTTGGCTTTGAAATTTTCAAAACATACCAAAACCATTTTCATGACAATGCCTTATTTTATTTTTTTCTTCCTTAAAAAAATAATACCTATATAGATATCAAATAGAGTATTCAAAGGCTACATATGGTATCACTTTTTAAAAACTATTTTTAAAATAGTTTTAAAAACTATTAAGAAATACAGGACTATACCATCTCCGTGTTTTTCTTTTTTTTTTTTTCTAATTTTTGGGGTTTTTTTGTATTTTCATTCTTCTAAAAGAACAGCACTGAATAGGTAGAAAGAAAGAAAGAAACTAAGCAGTATTCCTATCACATGTAAAGTTTTAAAAAATCACAGGATCAAAGAATAAAAGTGTATTTGCTATCCAAGAAAATGTTTTAAATGAGAGAAACATGTAATTAAACAAGCATCCATTGAACAGTTTTCATATGAGATAAAAAAGCATTCATTATAGGGAGGAAGCTCCATAACCCAAGGTGCTTATAGGTCAATAGAGAAGAAAGGTATAGATGGAATTGACTGTAAGTTTATAAAGGACTATTTATGAGATCAAATATAAGAAGAAGAAAGACCAGTGATTCTTATTAGTAAGGCTATGGAGGGTTTCATGGAATAGGTAATATTTTAGATTTTTAAGAATTAGTAAGCTTTGTTAGATTGAAGAGAGAATAGAAAGAAAAGCCATCTAATTTAAGAATTGTGTTAGGCTAGTTTGACTATTGAAAAAAATCCAGAGACATCCCTATATGTGTAAGAAAGAGCTTTATATCAAAAAGTAATTGCATATCAAGAAAACATTCCAACTCAAGCCTATAAGTCCAGTACTAGTGCATAAGTCCCTCTTTAGACTAATGCAGTCACAAGCAATGATGCAAAATTCAGGAGTATCACAGATTAGTGACTACAGACTCACTTGGATCCAATGGGAGTGTCAAGAACTCTAGTGCAATGAAAGTCAGTCAGCAGGAAAGTGAAGACAAAGAAAGAGGAGGAGGTTGCCAGGGTCCTCCTTATGAGAAGGCCATGCCCACAAGAAGGTACTAGCAGACTGTGACCTGATTGACAGACTAGATTGCACCTCCACACTGATTGATTGATTGATTGATTGATTGATTGATTGATTGATTTTCACATCACTGCCCTCTGGTGGGAGTGGAAGTCCCCCTACACTTTTATATATCTTCAAATTGACATAAAATTATAGAGCTACCACAAAGATATAGCATTTGCAAATGTCACTGAGTAGTGAAAGCATCCTATGTATCAGAAAATAATTTGTATGACAGGAACTGAATGTGTGAGACTGGGTAAACTTACTAGAATGAAAGGATCTGGATCCTGAACTAAAGACCTTAGCATTTAACTAAGTAGGCAATCGGGAACCTATCAGGGGGTGATCAATCCTCTGATATACTCACAGTAGGGGTTCATCAGGCAGTTGTGTCACGATAATTATCATTTATTATAGCACTGAGATAGAGATCATGAGAGAGAGAGAAAAGAACATTAGAAGTTACATATACATCGTTTCATGACACATGCTCACTTCCGCCCCGCTAGATGGTCCACGTGGAGAAGGAGACAGGAGAACGGCAGCCTGGAAGGAGGCAGGCTGGGGCGAAGCAGGCTCTTTTCTCTACCTTATGTCCCATCCTTCTCCCCACCTAGCCAAGCCAGGTCCCTAATTCCAGGCTAGGTCATACGCCACAGGAGAGGGCTGTCTTAAGGGCTATATGGTGATAAGAGGAGTGGTTTTAGAGATGGCTATGTGACTATGTGAAGAGGGGAATGAGAAGACCAGACCTTGGACATTTGGAGGTAGACAAAAAGGTATCAGATTAGGAGTCTTTGACCATGGTTCTTGAAGCCTTCCTATAACCTTCAAAGGAAGGGAGTTGTCATCCTAACAACAGGGGAGTTAGCTCTGCTATGTGACATCACAAAGGTCTCAGATAATTGGGAGCTTCAGAGAGGATAGTTAACTTCCATAACAAATGCTGGTAAACAGTTTGCTTAATATTTAGAGTATAATAATTGTGGAGAAGTTCTGTCTTCACCCCACAGGAACCCTTGCTTGGCACTCTTGCAACCTCCACTATCAATTCCTTGAAGGAATACCATGGAGTATGGGCTTCTAGCTGCAAGATCAGTAATGTGAAGCCCCCTGCCACCACACAGAATAAAGAAGAGATTTTATGAATCCTGGTTAGACTTATGGTCTCAAAAAACCCAAGAGTCAGTTCTATCCTGTCCTTTAGGACTGATATGAGTCAGAATCAAGTCAATGGCAAGAAGAGTGAGTGAGCAATGACTTCCCTTATGTGGCAGTCAACTTGAGGAAGGGATGGAGTCTAGCCTGTCAATCAGGTCACAGCTCAATGGCCTCATTTGGAGGCACAATGGAGATAAATAGCTCACTGGAGGTCAGGCACACTTTCTCTGCTTCATCTCCCTGGAGACATTCCAATTGACACACCACATAGAACTACACTGATGGAGTGAGCCAGAGTCCTAAAACTGATGAGCCATGTGGAGACCAATGCCAGTGCTGAGATACTTCCACCACTACTGAATGCACAAGACTTTCCACCCACTGACTGGGATCTTCCTGCATTCTGCATCAGTGCATGACTGTGTGAGTTGAAAGAGGATTTATGGACTAGTATCAGGAATATGGACTAATATCGGACTTACAGATTTCATCTGGACTGGGCTGGAATGTTTTCTTAATGTACAATTGCTATTTTATATAAATTTCTCCCTCCCACACACATATGAGTGTCTCTGGATTGTTTCTCTAGTCAACCCTGACTAATATCTTATTACACTAAATCAACTTTAGTTCCTTACTATATCCCAACTCCTTTTCTGATCATAGGTCTAATCTGTCTAAATTTACTTAGAAAAGTAACAGCATGATGACTGCCACTGACAGAAAGGCCACACAGATTTGATCAGCATACAAGCACAGTCAGGCGACTAGTAAGAAATTGAGGACTGTTCTTTGGAGATATAGCTTCACGTGCGTTCACTGACTTTGTGGTAAGAGGATAATGTCACAGAGTTTCACTTGTTTGTCCCCTCTATAATGTATCTGCTAATCTATCTTCTTGCTCAAGGTGTTAAATAGAGATAGTCTAATCCTGTACAGAACATAAAATATTAACAATAAGTCTAAAATTTATGATAGAAAAAGTCATCAAAATATGAGTGAAAAAAGACAATATTCTTCTGGGAAATTGAGTCAAAATATTATGTCTCCTTGGAGACTTTCAGTGACAATGTAAGAAGGGATGTGAACCTTTTATCATTAAATAAACTTTCATTAAGCATAGACTGAGTACCAAGATCTGCGTTTAGTACCCATTTTAAAAGACATATATAATAAACCTTTGCTTTAAAACATTTTCTATCTACTCAGAGAAGATGGATAAGTTGATCTGATGCTACAAGTCTCTATGTAATATGAGGAGTGCTTATTTTATATCGTGGGACTCTAGTAGCACAGGGGGATGGATAGCCCTTGGCTTAGCTGCTGTTTGAGAGAACGTTGGGTTGTTAGCTTCTGTAACATTTACATTCTTAGAAACTTAAAGAGATAAAGAAAGGGGCAGATCTACTCTGTCTTACAGGATTCCTATGTGCTAGAATCAACTCCACAGCAGTAAGTGTTTTGATCTGGAAATTATTACAAAGAATTTTCTTTCTTTTTAATGGAGAGGATTCTTGAGTTCAGTCATGGAACTAGTTACATACATAGCTATCAGTCACTTTATATAATTCCTTTAAATTTCTGGTTTGTATTTAACTTATCAAGCATATCTAATATACTGAAATAGTACTGGGACCTCTAAATTTCATATGATAAGCCCTGTGTTCTATATTGGGACAGGTGACATAGATATCGCGCACACACACACAAAGATAAGCACACAATAAATAATAATCAGTAGAAATAAAGATATATGTATTGGTAAATCCAAAAAAGACTACTCTCCACTCATTTAGAGAGATATATAAGTGTAATGACATGTGTTTATGATTTTTGCATTTTATAACATAATAATTATAGTTGTTTTTTTATTGTTTGCTTGTGTTATGTAACATTAAGTCTTCTATACAAATTTTTGCCTATGGGTCCTTAGAAAACCCATTTGTACATAGAAGACTTTAATCTATTTTTTATCTATATATACCATATCCTAATGGTATATATTTGCCTTTTATTTATATCCCAAAAGGAAATTTCATCAGAAAGTGGGTAGGTTTTAGTTATCTTTGCCTTATGAAGTGCCAAGTGGACCATAACTTGATATTAGGTATGAGGGCTCATATTTCCTTTACTAACTTTACCTTTTGTTTCTGGCCTATTGATTGGCAGACATTCTTCTGCATTGTCCATTGTTCATAATGGTTGAAGATTGGTGATGCTATAACCAATGCCTGGTTTATTTTAATTAAAAATAAAAATTATAGCAATTTAAGGCATCAGTAAAAGAAAGTATGGTGTTAATTATAAACTGATATTTAATCTATATACCTAGGTATATAGATACCTATCTATATACCTAGATACCTATATATCTAGTTACCTATCTATATACCTAGGTATATACCTAGGTATAGGTATATACATATATACCTATATCATAAATGAATCTTGTTCTTGCTTAAGATAACAGAAGTGGGAGAAAAGACAGGCACATTTGGGAGACAAATGGCATTGTAGGTAGATGATACAATATAGAATTGAGTAGCAAAAGGACCACACCTATCTTATTAGAATGTACTCTCAGTAATCAGAACAGTGTTTCATGCCTAGTTCAATAAATATATGCTTAACTAATTAATATTAATGGTTTCCTAGCATATAGGCGAGTGATTTGGTTTACAAGAGACTTTATCTGCATGATAGACATACTCATTTTACTCTGAACTCTTTACTTAATTAAATTATTTTTTCAATACATAGTTGAATTGTGGAATAATTGAATCAATACGTAGACCACGGTAGATTATGTACTAGACCTTGCCAAATATGGGAAACACAAAGATAAATGGGATGTGACCTAGTTGAGGAAATAAACATGTAAAGAGCATCTGCAATGCAGTTGTATAATAGAGGAGTGTATATGATACCTAATGACCCCAAAGGGATAATTAATTCAGTTTTAGAAGAAGAAAGGTTCTCAAAATTCAATACACTTAAAATGCTATTTAATTTACCAAAATAAAAAAATAATCTACTTTGGAACTCTATGCTTAGCTTTTAAAATATATGAAATAAATTTATTTCAATTCTATTTTCCACAACATTTTTTTTGGGGGGGCATCACTGCTCTCCGGTGGTGGGAGTAGGAGGTCCAGCCCCACTGCTGGAATTGAGCCTCCATCCCAGTGGGCCGCAGTCCCGCGCAAAACCACTACACCACTGGGGCTCAGCCCTTTCCACAACATTTTTTAAGTTCTCTTTGAAAATTTTTCTTTTTAAAAATTCAGCTAGATATTTGTGCGATACCTGAGATTCTCAATGACTGAAACTTCAGAATGAGAAAAGCAGAAAATAATAATTTTATGAATAGAAAACCCCACATTATTTTTTTAAATCTTGAACCACACAACATAATTACAATAGTTTCATGATCCTAAATTAGAATTATTCATATGACTTATTTTTATGTTGTTTCCACCTAAGAAGCTCATTTGTAATTAAAAAAGAAACATCATATAGTTAAGTTTGCTCTGTCTTTGCTAAATATTAATAACCCAGAGCTTATATTCCACTCACTTGGAATCAACAATTATACTTGTAATGTCAAGGAAACTTCTCCCTAGCCTGGCCAACACATCTTTTTCCCTTTAATTTATTAGATGTGCGAACAGCACAATTTAGTCTCCTTTTTGCATGGAAATATAGTCCTTTGTGAGCATACCATTAAGAAGTAATTGCTGGTAATTCCAACTCAGTGTTACTAACATTGGTTCTGGATTTGAGTAATGGATTTGTGGATGAAATAGCATGTTTATTTTTCATTTTTTTCTATTAGAAAACATTTCCTTAAATACTCATTTTATTAAGAAAAGATAGGCTGAAATATGTTGGCGGGTGGATTTTTCGTTTGGAAGTATTGTTGTAAGAGAGAATCAATTTTGAGCAAGGCCACCATGTCTGTGACATGCAATTTCTGGAACATAACATAATTCACATTCAAGGAAGCCAGTGCCTTCCCAGGACAGGAGGGGTTTGTTCTCTCTCTAGCAGACACTAACCATCCTGTGGTGTCCGTGACTCTGTAGGTATTGCTGTGATCATTGAACATGGATTCTAGCCAAGCACCACATGGGTTTCTCCATATACACAGCGATGTTCCTTTTAATGTATAAATGGAATCATATCATTCTACTTATTTACTTAAAATCACCTTCAGTATAAAAGAAAACTTTTTCCTTCTTTCATTACCATCAAAATCATTCTTCCTGGCTGGAACTACAGTTTTAATTACTTCCCTACTAGGTTTCAGACTTTGTTATTCAGCGAGGCCTATTTGTCTTTAGATCCTTCTAACATGTAAACCACATGAACACATGCTACCCAAATGAACAGCTCCTTCGGTAAAGTTCTGCTAAACCGCCCCTCTCTTGTACTGGCAGATTTTAACACATGATTTAACACAAGTTCTGCTAAACCTCGCCTCTCTTGTACTGGCAGATTTTAACACATGATTTGCTCACTATATTTTATATATGCAATTCCAAGTTGCTAAGGTTATATTAGGTTTAAATATCTCTCTCCACATACAGCATACACACAAAATTACCTTGAAGAACTTTTTCTTTCCTTTTCCAGTATTGAGTACAGTTTGGGCTAAACATATTTGTTAAAATTATCTGCAAATATATGCATGAGTGAATAGCATTAACTAATGCAAATCTGCTAATGCATGTAAAAGGAACAGTAATGCTAGCTGTTGTTGATTGAGTCCTTAACATGATTCTGGCCCTTAAGTTTACAGGCCATCAATGCGCTGTGTAGTCATCATTTCCAGCTCCCTCCACAGTGCGGCCAGTTGGATCATAACGCTTCCATTTTGCCCTTGAGAAAACTGAGCCTCCGAGAGATTAGGCAAGCAGACCGCACATTGTCACACAGCGAGACCAGATGTGAGCTCAAGTCCGTGTGACTCTAAAAAACCAGTGTTCTCCCCAATGTCCCTAGCTGCCTTGTGATATTTGTCAAGCTGCTAAAAGACACAAATGAGGTTTTGATTTAATCTTTTCCATTTCTTTCCAGCTCCAAGTACAGCCCAGTATGGCGTTACCGGCAGCGCTGACGTTGTACTCTCCTGCTGGTACCTTGTGTTGACACTGTCCTCTTTCACCAGCATATTCTACCTGAAGAATGCCATTCTACAATAAATTAAAAGACCCATAAAAGGCTTTTAAGGATTCTCTGAAAGTGCTGATGGCTGGATCCAATCTGGTACAGTTTGTTAAAAGCAGCGTGGGATATAATCAGCAGTGCTTACATGGGGATGATCGCCTTCTGTAGAATTGCTCATTATGTAAATACTTTAATTCTACTCTTTTTTTGATTAGCTACATTACCTTGTGAAGCAGTACACATTGTCCTTTTTTTAAGATGTGAAAGCTCTGAAATTACTTTTAGAGGATATTAATTGTGATTTCATGTTTGTAATCTACAACTTTTCAAAAGCATTCAGTCATGGTCTGCTAGGTTGCAGGCTGTAGTTTACAAAAACGAATATTGCAGTGAATATGGGATTCTTTAAGGCTGCAATACAAGCATTCAGTTCCCTGTTTCAATAAGAGTCAATCCACATTTACAAAGATGCATTTTTTTCCTTTTTTGATAAACAAGCAAATAATATTGCCTTCAGATCATTTCTTCAAAATATGCCACATATCTAGATTTTTCTGCTCGCATGATGTTCAGGTTTCAGGAATGAGCCTTGTATTATAACTGGCTGTGCAGCTCTGCTTCTCTTTCCTGTAAGTTCAGCATGGGTGTGCCTTCATAAACTAATGTTTTTATCTTCATCTCCAATGATTACAACTGTGTGTTCAATGCTAAAATTTGAAAACAAAAGTAAGCCAAACTGACAGACTTAAACTAGATTCTAACTCTAAAGAATGGAGAAGCTATTAGACTGTAAAAATTTCCTCCCTCATTACCAGTGTGGTTTGATAATTTTGACTCACAATAACTCAGTTTTTGTGATGAAAAAAAACAACTTAGAGAGCACAGATAAACCTAGTGTATGATTTCTTTAGTAGTAGCTCAATGTTACATCCACTTTGGAAAACAATTCTCTTTCAAATGACAGCACAGACCATGCAAGGAATTGCCTAGGAATATAGCTAGCGCCTCTGCCTTTCATAATTCCAAAACAAAATCCTGAAAATGGTTTGTCAGAAAGGACACAAAGTCTGATCACTAATGTCATGAGTTGGCAAACAATCAGCTGTCCTTAGTTCTGTGGCAGGTGAGTTTGTGGGACAGAGACAGGGCTCTAGAAAGGAGAAGTTTGCATATATTTGATGTGAGCCCATCATTCAGTCTGGAATATATATTGTATAAAATCATGCTCTAAATTATATTTGACAGATACAATAGGCTATTGTGCAGCAGATTAATTCCTGAAATAACTAAATCTACAATAAATTTAAGTTCTTTAGCCATTTCAATTCACACACGGGACAAAGACAAACAAACAAAAAACCCTGACTATAACCACCACCAAAACTAGGAATGAAAATTGCACTTCAGAAGAAAAGTGCTATTATTCTAAGAAGTATTACATGACAGAAATAGCTCAATGCTTTCACTCTATTAAAGAAATGTCAAGGAAGCTCATGGCTCAACCATTGAGCCCTCATCTGCTAGCTGAAAAGTTGAGAGTTCTAATCCACCAGTGACTCTTTGAGAGAAAAGATCTACTGATCTGTTCCTCTAAATGGTACAGCCCCGTCAACCCTATGAGGCAGTTGGGTCCTGTCCTACAGGGGCGCTATGAGTTGGAATTCACTCAATGGCACACAGCAAGGACAAAGAGAATCCTCTGCCTGGAGAGCCATGTTCACGTCGGGCAGCTCCACCAATGACTCCTAGGGACTTCTCTGCAAAGTGTCCCATTTTACAACAATAAACCCTCAGTCACAATATTAGACACAAGAAATATCATACAGCTTGTACCTATTTGAAACATCTGATGTTTTGCCCTGGAAGAGTTGACTTGAAAATTCTGATTAAAAAACAAATTAGACCTAAAGTATAGCACAAATCTGTCTGAATTAAAAAGAATGAAGTGTAAGTAAAGGGGTACAACTAGTGTTTTCCACAAAATGGCAATAATATGGCAGAGTGCTATTAAATTCAATAACTGTGATAATGTATTACATTATTTTGACTGATATACTTAAAGGCATTTTTTTAAAAATAGGACATTTTAACTTGGATTATTATTGTTTTTTTAAAAATATTTTTGTGGAATTGGTGAATAAGATACCAAGTATTGTTTTTGTATTGCAGCTTTAAAGTGGCACACTCCATACTAATCTACTTACTAGAAATAGTGGTGCTACCACAAAAGTGTTAACCATCAGTACCATTGCTTGGGAGAAAGAAATAGATCAAGAATGCATACTACACAGTGACTGCTTTCCTAGCATTAAAAATACCTCCTCTTTGTAAGGTTTGTAGGGTAAATGTGAGGTAAATCGAGGTATAACTATGGATGAACCAAATAATTAGTTCAAAGTGTTGTCATGATTCCGAAATTGTGGAGTCTGGTGTTTTTTCCATAGAATGTGACAGAAGTACAGTCATAGCTCAGTAGCTATATGTATTTGCCTTTATGTTAGAAGAGACTTTCTTGAGTGACATTTTTAAATAGAGGAGGTATTCACTTTGTTTTTCTGTATCGCAGCAGCATTCCTAGTCCTTTGGGCCCTGGAAAGAGTGAAATCATGAGTATTATGAGTTAAATATTGTTCAAATAAGACTACAGTATTTGCTTTCCTGTGTGAATGTATTGCATATAATGTTCAAGTAGATGATTTTACATTTATGGACATAAGAAATGTCTGACTACTCCATTTTATCAGTCCTGACTGTACAAGATTGTTGCAATTTCAGAATAGCAGTTTTATAAAATTGATTTACCTTTTGATGTATAACAACTTTTTCTAGCCATTCATTTCAGCATTATATGGTCCACAAGTTCCATTTGGGGAACTCCTTTTGTTGCCCCTGTATTTTTTTTTCTCCAAGAAAGGAAGAAAGAAAAATAAAAGGAGAGGAGAAAACAGAGAGAGCCAGAAAAGGGAAGAAGGTAAACAAATACAGAAAAGAAGGGAAAAAGGAAAGAATAGAAGGAAATTGGTAAAAGAGCTGATCGAAGGGAAAATTGGAATATTAGGATAGTTAACTTTTTCATTTACATTCTGCTTTAAATGCAAGCAGTGTAACTATGTTTTCTAATAATCCCATTGAGAACATATGTCCTTTACACCACGAAGTTCCTATTATGCAGTAATTATCGTATGGAAAGTACTGCTCAAATTGTAGGGTTTGGGAGTTTTCTTTTTTCCTTTTAGTTGCTTATTTGGCCCCCCTCCCCCAACCCTGGGCTTTTTGTTGTTGTTGTTTTTCTTTGTGACACTAAAAGATTTGATGGAATTTCAAACCTTCTGCCATATATGGAGGGGTTATAACTTAGTTGAAAATATAATGCTCCATCAGAACTTTTAAATTATATCTAGGAAGTGGACTGAAAAACTGAGAAAATAACCCAGATAATTCAGGACCAAAAAAAAAAATAATAATGCATATAACGCATCCCTATGTATGGAGGTGAAAAACTGGATTATCAAAGCCAATCAACTATATTAATCAAATTTACTGAGTAATTGTTAATTTATCCATTGTGTTTAGCTTTGTGACACAGCCAAGAGTTACCTATTTAATCTTTTTGAATAAAAATTGGTTTTGTTTTTGGTTTTGTTTTGAAATCCAAAAATGATTTTAAAAGAGGTCAGGTTTTTAACTATTTATTGAAGTATGTGGATGTACAGTATTTCAATAGATATGAATATGAATAAATGGTATGCCTTAAGATCCTTTGAATATGTATTTACTTTAAAGACTGGAAAAAAGAAAAGATCTTCCTGTCTTTTAGTAAAACATCCATATTTCATAATCTGATGTAAAATATGTTGTACTGTTTCCAATAGGTGAATATAAAGTCGGTTTATCAATTAAAAATGTATTTGACTCATTTTAAAGTACTGTTAAAGAGAAAAAATAGTTTAAATTGATTTCGGCTATTTTCTTCTCCACACCCACTATACCACATTCACCGATCTCCAGTATTTCATAGAAACACATGGTAAACATCTCAGATGGAGCTTCCTCTGCATTAATTATCCCAAAAGGTTTGACAATCCAAATTATGGAGTCATTTTTTTCTAGATGTACTCTATCAATTATTTAAAATTTTAACTTGCTGATACGAAGCAACATTTACAACAGAGACTAATGATGAAGTCAGATGACTTTAAAACCTGATATACTGAAAACACAAATGTCTATAAAAGCTAATTGGATAGCATGGTTTGGTAAAATAACTGGATATAAAATAATACATTTGGGGGGGGGGCATCACTGCCTCTGATGGTCATGGGCAGTGCTGCTCCTGAGAGGCGCCGTTGGATTTGAACCGCCAAGCCTGCGGACCACAGTCCCGCACTCACTCAACCACTTACGCCACCAGGGCTCAGCCCCAAAATAATACATTTTATAATCCAGCTCAAGAAGCTCAAGTATATTTCCTTAATTCCCTTGAATACTCTTGGATTGCCAAATAAAGTTTGACTAGGAGCCTTTGTTTCTTGACTACTGTGATCATAGAAAGAGAACGCATCCAAAATGAATGGAATAACCCTTTGTCCTCAAATCATATCTCTCTGGTAGCCAATCATACAGTAAATAAAACAAAACAGCACATTGAAAAAGACACATGATTGACTTCATAAGTTTCTCTGTAATATTGTATCTTGGCTATATGGAAGATCACATACACCAAAACCTTCCTTCCCCCAAATTGAAGACACACTAATAAATGTTTGATTACACCACTGACACACTACAGCATTTCACTTTTTCCACTTTCTCCCCTAGGCTAAGTCTTATTTTGAAATCAGAAACATCCAGTATCAGAAAATGTAGAACTATTTTCTGCTGACATGTAGTAGATTAAAATATAAATACATCAAAGTCAGGGCTTCAGAAAATAACCACATGGCAGAGAAACACATATGTAAAAATGTTTTATAGTTTCTAACAATAAATCATACGTGATAATGGTATTTGATATATACACTCGAGAGACAAGGTGCCCCTATTTCTCAAGGACATACCTTCACTCTGAAATATGTTTTCCATCATAATTCAAAATTTGCTGAAAATATTTAGAAATTGTTAGCTCCTCAATTGGAGAACAAGCTGATAAATTTATCAAACCCTATGTTCCTGGAGCGAAAAGAGGACCAGTTTGGATTCCTCTCCCTGGAAGCACCACCCACCCATGGTCAGCCTTCCAAAACCCAAAGTCATGAATTCACTGCCGTGGAGGCAATGCTGGCTGACTAACAGCAATAAATATATATCGGGTTTATGCCTTGGGCTGCTAACTGCAACATCTGCTGTTCAAAACCGCCAGCTTCTCAGCGTGAGAAAGACTGGAATTTCTACTCCCGTAAAGACTGACTGTCTCGCTGAGCCCTGGTGGTGTCATGGTTGTGCGCAGGACTGCGGCCCACTGGGTTGGAGCTTCAAATCCAGCAGCAAGGCTGGGCCTCCTACTCCCACCACCAGAGGGCAGTGATGGCCCAAAAGCAAAACAAAACAAAGATTGACAGTCTCCAAAACTCACTGGGACAGTGCTGCCCCAAACTACAGCATTGCAGTAAGTCAGCTTTGACTCAATGGGACAGAGATTTTGCTTGATAGATGATAAAAATTAAATTCTAAAATATTAAGATATTTGATGAAGGCCACACTTATACAGAGCAGTCGATGTAATGCAAATGTAAAATGCAAAAAAAAAAAAAAACCTCCCAATTTAATTCTACTTCCACTTGTCTTCCTTGGAAATATAAAAGTGATGAACACAAACCAATCTACTTCTCAACCTCTATATGGATAAGTTGATATTTCTGCTTGTTGACACATAACCAAATATATATATAATCTCCCTGGAGACTCTATCAGAAAAAGTGTTGAGACAGCCAGAACCCTGCAGCCATTCTGCAGCAGAGAGAGACAGCAATTTGCTCACAGAAAGGTTTGGAGCCTGGGAAAGGTGATGTACAGTCCCTGTGAGTCAGAATCACCACAATGGCAGTGAGTATGGATTGTTTTCATTGTTGTTGCATAAATGTATATATAAATAGATATTTACCCTTTAATTTTGTGAGGTCTTATCTTATGCCACCTTGCACTTTCCTAATGCCTCTGAAGGATATGAGTTTGAAACAAATAGCAATATATATTTCATCTTAAATGTTTGCCTGTGGAAGATATAATGCAATTACCTACTAAAATACATATTACATCCATCACATTACCACTCAAAGCATTTTGCAAAAGATCTCCCAATTTGGAAAGAATATATTAAGGCAATTTATTAAGCATCTGAAATCAACAGAATTCCCTAGAAAATGGAGATAGGACACACAATTTTAACTAACAATAAAATAGTTTAATATTGAGTCATATTACAAAGCATGTATATCAAAGTGTTGATCACATGCACAGATATTTATACTGAAATAGGAGAAATAAAATTCATATAGTTTAAAAGTTATATTATGTAAAACCCATGGGATCTATTTGTATTTTCTTATAAATATAAATAGGGGGTAGGTCAAATACAATGTTACAAAATCATAGAAACCTTTATGAAATGAGAATCCAAAAATATAAACCTATAGTTCCTTGACACAACCTCTATATAGATGTCTAAACTTCTGAAGGCAGTGTTTTCATCTCTCACCTTTCCCTGGCTAAGAATCAGTGTATAAAAATTGTAATGTCAATGTCGGCAAAAAATGTTGACTATGTCATGCACTGCCCAATAATGGACAAATCTCTCTTGGAAGAAGTACAGCTTGGGTGCTACTTACAAGTGAGGCTAGCTACACTTCCTCTAAAGTAATTTGGACACATTATCCATAGGAACTGGACCCTTTTCTATATCACTAGGTCAGGGACCAAAGAGGTTGTTTCCCCCATGCCTGCATAAGGCCATAGCAGAGGGCTTGCGGGAGATCAAGCACATTAATTGGAGACCAATGGGAATATCCAGACTTAGGCAGGGGCAAATTAAGTCCCCTGAGCCCAGGTAGGAGGTCAATATAGACTCGGCCCAGCCTTGTGACATCACACAGGTGGGCTGAGAATGGCCATTGCCCTCAAGCACACTTCCCCCATCCAGAGGGGCGGGAGAGAGTAAGAGGCAGGCACCGCAACTCAGCAAGCCCTCTTAGCCCACAGCCAGTCCCTCTTTTTTTTTTTTTTTTGATTTTGCAATTTTTAAAAAATTTTATTGGGGGCTCTTACAGCTACTACAACATTCAATATATCATTTGTATCAAGCACATTTGCACACATGTTGCCACATACATTTCCAAACATTTTCCACTTATGCCCTTGGTACAAGCTCCTCTTTAAAAAAAAACTCCCCTTTCCCCTCCCCCTCTTTTTTAATGAATCATTTTATTGGGGGCCCATACAACTCCCATCACAATCCTTAACAACATCAGTTGTATGTAGGCCACTTTTACACACCCATTGCCAACATCACTCTCAAAACATTCTCCCTCCCTCCAGGCCCCCATTATCAGCTCCCTACCCCTTCCTCCCCTCCTTCTCCTTGAACCCTTAGTAATTTACAAATTATGTTTTTTCATCCTGTACACTGTCCAATGTGTCCCAACACTCGCTTCCCTGTTGTCCTTGCCCCAGAGAGGAGGCTATGTGTAGATCCCTGAAGTTGGTTCTCCCTTTCTATTCCTCCATCCCTCGACCCTCCTGGTATTACCACTCCTATTACTAGTCTTGATGGATCATCTATCCTAAGTTTCCCATGTTTCCAACTTCACTGTACGTCTCCTGGTCTAGCTGGATTTATGTGGTCATGATAGTGGGTGGGAGGCAGCATGGGAACCAGAGGAAGGGTGCATATTTCATAGCTCCTACCCTGTATCTTAACAGACTCATCACCTCCTTGTAACCCCTCTGCAAAAGGATGTCACGTCACCTATTGATGGGCTTTGGGTCCCCAATCTGTACTCCCCCTCATTAATAATAATATAATTTTGGCTCATTGATGCCGGACACCGAATCCCTTCACCACCTCATGATTACACAGGCTGGTGTGCTTCTTGCGTGTGGACTTTATTGCTTCTGAGCTGAATGACCACTTGTTTACTCAAGCCTTTAAATCCCCAGACGCTATATCTTTTGGTAGCCGGGCACCATCAGCTTTCCTCACCACATTTGTTTATGCACACATTTGTCCTCAGGGATCATATCAGGAAAGTGAGCATGCAATGTTGTGCTTTTTAGAAGCCTGGTATCTCATCCCTTTGACACCTCATGATTCCACAAGCTAGTGTGTTTCTTCCATGTGGGCTTTGTTGCTTCTGAGCGAGATGGCTGCTTGCTTACTTTTAAACTTTTAAGTCTCCAGACGCTCCATATTTTGATAGCCGGGCACCATCAGCTTTCTTCACCACCTTTGCTTATGCACACATTTGTGCCAGTCCCTCTTTTACCCTGCTTGTGCTTCGGTGCGTGCTGTAGGTGGAGGGCATCCGTGCATGCAGGATGCACAGGCACCTGTGTGCCTCCTCCCTGCTTCCTCATGTTTTGGTTTCACACTCCCTGTTCCTGTATTCTTTTCACCTGTTTTTTTCCCGCACAGTATCGAAACCCAGCACAGTTTCCACGGCCTGACAAGTTTTCCAGAAATAGCAAGTACCTTTTGAAAAGATAGTACCTGAAGTTCCTTTTTCCTCCCTAAAAACTCACTTAGATTACAAACGTGCTTCTGCTGCGTGAATTCATTCAGCGTTGCAAAGCAGGAAACGAGGTAAAACCCCAAACCAGAAACCTAACGCATTTACCTTTTTGGAAGAGGGTTAGCAAAAAAAGGAGGAAAATGAGATGGATTGACAACAGTGACTGCAACAATGGGCTGAAACAATAAAGATTGTGCGACTGACACAGGACCAAGTTTTTGATTCATTAAACATCTATCTGGTCAATACTAGTCAGAACAGATGTGATGATGCCATACACTAACAATTCTTCCCAGAAGAACTTGGACTGTTCAGTTTGCACCACTTTAAAATGACAGAGTTTGTATTTTTGAAGGACTTAAATGGTATTCCTTTTAAATATTCTTTGAGTTTGAAGAACAAAACAGAGAAGTTATACTCTGTCCTATAGGATCGATATGAAGCAACTCAATGGCAGTGAGTTTGATTTTTGCTTAAACCAAGGCATGCCTGTACTGGAATTCTAGCAGCAAATCTTTTTGACTTGCTTTACTATTTTGTTAGTTTAATGTTCGTTAAGTTTTCGTTTACTATTTGATGAATGGACATTACTCTTTAGGATGAAGGAATGGAAAGCATAATTGACATTCGTACACAAAAGAAGCACTAACTTATCAGAGAGAACTAGGAAGGTGTTACATTCAGACATAAGAACATGCAAAGAGCACACACAAAACAGAATACTTGATCTCCTGCTATTAGAGGTAAGCTTCCCTTCTTCCACAATGAAGAAGAGAATTAAATTACTATAATTAACAATATACACTCAAATGTCTATAAACATATTTTCTTGCCTCAATGTCAATAAATATTTTTAAATAGCTTAAAGCAATAAGAGGACTGAGCTCCATTGCACCAGAATCAGATAAGCTGGGCAGCTGTATTCTACCAAAATCATAATGACACCCTGCAGCACAAATTTCTACCCAAGCCAAAAGATATGAAAATTTTTAATGTGGACAACATAAGTAAGTTGCAAATACTGAAGTTTGACAATATATTTTAATGACTGCAAGCTGAAATTTTACCTATATGTCTAATATTCTACATTCTTCTACATACTTTCTTATTTCACACACAAGTACTCAGTAACTTGGGACGTATTTAAAGATACTGAACTAATTAAACATAAGTCGAACTACCTTGCCCCCAAGAACCTATGAAGTGAAAAAATAATACATTTTGAAAACTTACAAGAAGAATTAATAGTTAAAATATTGTTGCCATTGTGGTTGTCTTTGACTCCTGTTGCCATGGGAATTGGACACTGACAACAATGATAAAACTCCAGTAACAGTTGAGATAGCAGTATTTCACCAACCCAGCACACGACCACTCATGACAGCAAAACAAGAAGCTGCAGCAGAGAGCTGATCGCCCTGCTTCCCCGAGATGCTAATGAGCCTAGTCCTGGCAGAAATGTTGGCGTGGTAGAAACTACAGGAGGTTCCAGGCTTCATTAGGCTTTCCAAGCTTTAAAACAACATGAAGGGGGGTGATTTTCCTCAACATTTAAGTGAATTGCTAAAAGAATTGGGATGTTCCTCAGTGGAACTTTGAATTTGCTTGTTTCTGCATTAATTTTGACCTTTCTACATTAGAAAGTTAACTTTGCACTAATCCACAGCAGAATTTACCTCCTAGCATTCAACATTGCACTGAAACAAGTGCTCCAATATGTGTTATATTTGGGAGAGTGTGGTGGAAGGCAGAAAGCATATTTTAAAAACGGAAAGTTAAAATATTCTGTGGTGATTATAACATGCTAGAAATAAAGAACAAGTAGTTCTTAAGTCTGAAGTTTCTAAGAGTGTCCCCAGAACTCTTTTGAAGTTGTTTCATAAATATCAACTGTGATCTCCCAAAAAGTTGACATCCCCATAAGAGGCATTTTAAAAATTAACTTGGCAAACTTGTGCTTAATAGCTCATTTTAATACACTGCTTAAAAAATTGTTGCTGCAGACTTCAAATTGCTTCAAGATGATATACTTCAAAATAAAATGCACAAGCACACACAGACAGACAGAAAATCACATTGCTATCACTGATCTGGAAAATAAGCTTGCAGGCCGACCATGTGCTATTCTGAATGCTTCAAATAAAAGAAGACTGACAAGAGTGCAGCCAACAGTTTCTGTTTGAGTTTTGTTTGCTAAGATTTTGCATAAGTAACATCTTGTGGATTAATTAATCAGAATACGACACCTGCTCCAAATGCTGACATAGATAAAAAGAGATTTTTAAAAATATTTTGGAATAAAATTTATTTCTGAAACTATATCTTTCCTGCTGATAGACAAATACGTTGTGCTTTGGAATGCCACTCTATCTAATAACTTCACATTTTGACAAAGAGAAAGATTTTTCAAAACTTTTGCATTTTTTTCTCCTGAAAATCTGATTATCATTTGTATGCAGAAATGCATATTCACTCGTAGTTCATTATTTTCCAAGATACTAATGAATGATTTGTGAGAGAGTGATAACCAATATATTTCTTATTATAGAAAATAAGTAGGAAAATGTTGATGGAGAAAAATTCTCTTCTTATGCATTTGTATGTATGAAGATGCCATTTCTTTACAACAGGGCCTCAGTTTTCACATGAACAATTAATTTACAATTAGTAAATCTGTGAGATAAGCAAAAGTCAACATTTTATAAGTTCTCATTTTTCTTCTTGAAAAGCTTATTGTTCATCTAAAATCAGTTATTTAGCAGTAATGTTTAATACAGTTTTCTCAAGTACATCTCAGCATATTCGATTGTATCACACTACATCATGAAAGAGAAAAATTTCCATTTTTCTGTAACTGTGAGAGTCAATTCATTCTTCTAGACTTACTGAAAGAATTACAGCAATAGAAAACATTACAGTTGAATTCCTACAATGGAACACTCCAAAGTGGAATTGTGAGTCCTAAGCAGGGAGATTGTATTATTGTCAGGACTGAGGAGAGTGACACATATTCAAAATTGTTCAGCTGGGTGTTCATTTTGGAGCTAGGCACAACTGTCCCCTACTGTGTTGGTCAAGCGATTTGGTTGCTACGCAGCATGCACATAGCATGTTTCCTAAGAGTGAGACTGAGTTTCTAGCAGGGCACTGACCTATAACTTCTCCTCCTGTAGTTACTGTTCTGGGGCGCTCACATTTTGCAAACCCAGGTCCATCCCCTTGTACTTTGTCAGGCTTGGATAAGCTGGGACGAACCATTTCTAAATTCTAGAAGGCACATACTATCTCTCCAATGACAACTGATGCTCTCCAAAGAAATGTTATTACAAGTCTGAAGAAAATGTTCTAAAACTAATGGTGATGATGGTTGTACAACCCCTCCTGACGTGAAGAACTACTGAGAATTGTATGCAACATGATTTATATGCCAAGAAAACTGTTGGCCGAAAACAATTAGAGTGGAAAGAAAAAAGATTTTAAAAAATTCTTGTAGGCAACCCCTGAGCTTAAATAGGTTGACAATTGCAAACATGCATAGTATAACAAAGCTTCAGAATTTCTCCAATTGCCTTGTATAATCTTTTATTTTAAAGAAAAAAATACTAAAAGTAAAATGACAGAAAAGAAAGGCTTGGGGCTCTTGCTTCACAGCAAGCCTTTAACTTCTGGGGGTAACAAGGAAGGATGGTTTTCAGAAAAAAATAAAACTTTGTTTTAAAGATGTCAGTGTTTCATTAATCTGTGAAATCTGTATATTCATGGTTCGTATTCTATCAGTCATGGATACAAACAATAGAAACAGATTGACTAATTTGAGCACTTGAAGAATATTGAAGCTACTGAAATGATGAAAATCATAATGGCACAGGAAGGAAAATACAGCTGAGGTCACTTCACAGAAGCAGGTAAGGACTGTCTTGTCATCCACGACTACCGGAGAGCTCCAGGAACATTTCAACTCTGCTCTTGTTACCCTGAACAACAAATTGTCCCCACATAAATTGCACCTCCAAGATATATAAAAGCCTGTGAAAGAGGCCAAACCTTTTTTAGTATAGATTTTATTGGGAGCTCATACATTTAATACATCACTTAATACATTTAATACATTGTTTGCATTAAGCATATTTGTATACATGTTACTATATTCATCTACATTATCTACTTGAACCCCTCCAGCATAAGCTCCTCTTCCCCTCTTTCCTCTAGTTCTTTATTTTTTAATTCCAATTTCCCATATTTCCCCTTCCCCCTGCACTTCCCCCATGAACTCTTAATAACTTACAAATTGTTATTAACTCTTCATATTTTACACTGTATAATGTGTCACTTCACTCACCCCCCCCCATTATCCACACCCCAGAGAGGAGGTCACATGCAGATCCAAGAAATTTGTTCCCCGTTTCTACTCCACCATCCCCTCACTCCTCAAGTGTCACCACTCCCCACTAGTCTCAAGGGATTATCTATCCTAAAACCCACATTTTCGACACCAGTGTTCATCCCCTGGTCCAGCCAAATCTGTCTGGCAGAATTGGGATAATGATAGTCGATGGGAAGATGCATTTGAGAACATTTCATTGCTGCTACACTGCACCTAGACTGGCTCATCTCCTCGCTATAACCCCTCTGTAAGAGGATGTCTCTTCACTTATTGATGGGCTTTGGGTCTGCAATCTGAACTCCCCCTCACTAATAATGATTTATCTCTCAGGTCTTTGAGGCTTGATACCGGATCCCTTTGACACTTTGTGGTCATACGTACATACTGTTATACTTCTTCCACGTGGGCTTGCTTCTTAGTTAGATGGCCACTTATTCACCTTCATATCTTTAAGACCACAGACCCACATCTTTCGATAGCTGGATACCATCAGTTTTCTTCACCACATTTTCTTATGAACTTATTTGTCATCAGCGATCATATCAGGAAAGTGAGCATATAATGTTATGATTATTAGTTCTTGAAACCTGATAATTGATATCTTTGGTACCTCTTAGTCCCATAAGCTGGTGTACTTCTTCCATGTGGACTTTGTTGCTTCTGAACTGGATGGCCGCTTGTTTACTATCAAGCCTTTAAGATCTCAGATGTACATGTTTTTTTTTCAATCATTTTATTGGGGGCTCATACATCTTTTTTCACAATATATAAATAAGCATACTCGTCATGCACCCTCACATGTCCACTTCTATTATTGTTCTCCAATTGTCCACCTTTTCCCTTAAGCCCCTAGTATCGGCTTTTCCATTCCTTCCCCTCTTCCCCTAGTCTCTCCTCCCCTCCAACCCTCAATACTTTATACATTATTATTGTTTTGTCATATCGTACACTGCCCGACCTCTCCCCCAACCCACGCCTTTGATGCCCGTCCTTCAAATAGGAGCTTGTGTATATATCCTTGCTGTTGGTTCCGTCTCTCTACCCCCCCTTCTCTCCACCCTTCCAGTATCTCCAATCTAACCATTGGCCCAAAGGGGCCCATCCATCCTGGTTTCCTCCTTTCTTCAGCTCCCCTCTATGCCAGTGTGACTTCTCCAGTCCATCTGGATTTGCAAGGCATAGTTGGGACCGTGATGGTTGGGGGGTGGGGAGGAAGGCTTCAGGAACTAGAGGGAACTTGTATGCATCATCACCGCCTGGCTCCCCCCCCCGACTGGTCTGTCTCCTCCTCGTGATTCCTCTATAAAGGGGTGATCAATTACCCACCAGTGGGTAGGTCCCCACCCTGATCTCCTCCTCCTATGTAATGATGTGATTCTTGTTCTTTGGTGCTCAATATCTGCTCCCTTCAGCTCCTCTTGGTCACGCATGCTGGTGTGCTTCTTGCATATGGACTTTGCTGTTTCTGCACTGAATGGTGACTCGATTATCTTCAAGTCTTTGAGATTCCAGGCATTCAATCATTTGTTAGCTGGGTACCATCATTTCTTCTACTTTGTTTGTCTTTGTATCCATTTGTCATCAGTGATATCGGGAGTCAATTGGTCCGTTGATTTTGATTTTTGTTCTTTGATATCTGATTATTTCAGCACCTCATGATCGCACAGGTAAGTGATCTTCTTTTATGGTGCATTTTGTTGCTTCTGAGCTAGATGGCTGCTTGTTT